>JXWZ01013560.1:0-120035 GCA_000956215.1 Anopheles farauti No. 4 | reverse complement strand
CAACGCTGCTTTACTTTTCATTTAAAATTGAAAGCAACTTTTCAATATTTTAATCAATAATAATAAGTAACTCGTAGTCTTTATTATTTTACAAACAAATTACTATTCATTTATAAAATATTTCTTGATCACATTTTCTATTTTATTGTTCATTGATCATGATCAACGCTGCTTTACTTTTCATTTAAAATTGAAAGCAACTTTTCAATATTTTAATCAATAATAATAAGTAACTCGTAGTCTTTATTATTTTACAAACAAATTACTATTCATTTATAAAATATTTCTTGATCACATTTTCTATTTTATTGTTCATTAATCTCCATTTTGAGAATTCAGTGAAGAAAACATGATCTAAAGAAAACATGTCTACAGCGACTAAATTGGTTAGACATGAAAAAAAATATTTTGGGTTTAACTAATACTCTCCAACATATAAATCCCTGATGTTTTCTACAATAAGCATATCGTTTTTTGACAAATTGACATAGCTTTAGAACTTTTAAATCTGTCATTTTTTGCCCCTTGAAAGTAAAACCACCTGGCATCAAATTGTTGTCAGGCGCGTACACCTCCGAATCAACTTTTCATTTCGTGTCAATCGGTGCGCATAATACACCATTACCAAATGGTTCCAGCGTCGGCAAAGCACCGTCCAATCGCTAGCGACGTTGCTGTTGCTCACCGCCACATCCGCAAGCAAATCTTCCGAAAAGACAAAGAGGCGCGGCGATGCTTCTCAAGACGCCTCCGTAAAACAAAAAAGAAAACTAACACAAACAAGCGGCCAACGAACAAGCAAGTGAATGGTAGAGAGAGAGAAAGAAATGGACACCCGGTTGCCGAGACGGGCCGACAGTTGAAAACGCATAATTCCATCATATTTCTTTACGCCGCTAAACACCGACGACTGCCGGACTTGGGCTCTAGTGCCAAGGCCATCTGTACCTACCTTCCTTGCTGTCGCATATGTTACACCGTCGTCAGCACGGGGCTGATGGCCGAATAGCGAAAGGGTGAGTGATATGGACGATGGCCTACTATCGCCAATGCTACTTCTCCCACTACGACTGGTTGGTGTTGCCTTCCTGCCAAAACTAATTAGATTGATTGAGCTCGAACTGTGCCAACTATCGCCAAAACCGTCGTCTAGCCTCGTATAACGGCCAAAAGAAACGACTAAAAAATGCACAAAACTCTTTGGCTCACCTTCGGGCCTTCCAAGTGGCCGGCGGTGACCAGCACTGCGTACGCAATGCGTTGCTGGTGATATCATTTTTCACAACCATAGCTCCATTTTATCTCTGCGTCACGTCATCTGCAACCCGTCCTCCATCCAACGCAATCCTAAAACAATACTCCGTCCACGGATAAAACACCCCGGAGCAGCATATGTTACGACCCGGGGTGTTTCAATCACACATGATACGTTGGTCAGACGCAGCGCGGCAAATGTGTCGCCTCAAAACCACAACCCGAGGAGAACCTGTTAGGAGAATAATCCGGATCTTACACAATCGTCACCAAATCACTTTCAATTTCGTGTGCATTGCAACGGACCCTGCCGCACGAGAAATTCGTCGGAAAAGCCATCGGATTTGGGTGGCCTCATAATGGGTTGACCTACATTCCGGGCACCACGCCGGTAAATACTCCACCAGATCGGACAACTCTAAACTGGTGCCTATAAAGACAATGGCAATAATCGATGGACGGTACGGCAACTCTTGAACCAACGTTCGTGTTCGTGTGTTCGCATTTGCTTTCCCCTAAGTCACTAGACAGTTCGGTCTAAGTTATCCAAAATTCCGGTAATACCGGCACCGGCTTTGGGTTTGGTTGGCAAATAGGAGTAGAAGGCTTTGGCTCGTTCGACATGGTGATTGAAAGTGATAGTGACCGGTATTTGGCTATCACATGTAGGTGGCATTGGTAGGAAATATATCTAAATCGATAATTCAAACTCACCTGAAGAACGAAGCGTCAAAACCAACAAAAAAAGGAAAGACATTCTTTAAAAAAAACTCCCATAGCTTAAACTTCAACCAACAAACCTTGTTGCGTAACAGGGCTCAATTTGAATGCGTGTAAATTGACATACTCTTGACAGAACAACTCATCCAAGAACTGTCCGAAGGCTGTAGGGCATTAGAGGCTACTAAACTTTGACCGCGAACTTCGCTGGTCCAATTAGCGCTCCAATGCGAGTGTCATGGATGCAGTCTGATGATCACGATCGAATCGTACGACAAGGAAACCATCACGAAAGAGTATTGGACGATTTTACGATCTTCAAATATCCCACCGTTTGCCGTACAACCACAGAAGCACGTGTGGCGTAGGCTTCTGTGTTTAAACGTAGCCCACAATGGCATTTACCGCACCTTTGCCGTTTCACCGTCGAAATACAGCGTAGGGAAACAATTCTATTCTATCATAGCAGCTTTATATCGTCAACTTTAACTTCTACCTTAACCGACCATTACCACTGTCGAGTCGTATTAGTTTGTTGTCAAACTAACACACCAGTTCGCGTGTAAAGCCGGTACTCTGCTTCCGCAAACAACTATTAGAAGAAGGATACGTTGGCTTTGCTTGGCGTGGACTAAAACCGGAAAACGATCTTAACGCTCGGACGCCGGGTGATGCTGAGACTATGCGATAAACTGTAATCTTCACGGTCGTCCAGTTTTGGCACTACGGTGCACGCTGGCTCCTCTCATCGTTCAGCTCGTGCCGTGCCAAATTCTTTCCATGGATTCGAAGCCAACGAATCGAGGATCGAATCGAAACGATCCGGAACAAACGGGCTGACGCATTGAAATTTTAATATATGCAAATATATGTTTAAGTTCATAAACTTCACAAACCGCTTTTCGAAGCATCCGATGACTCCGATTTGCGTCAAACGAAAATCAGACACATACAAAATTTTGCACATTGTAAGATTCTACAAGCTGATAGAAAAATCAGCGGTAAACTTAATTTTTTTTTTTTTTGAAATTTCTCTTTGGAAATTCTGAACAACATGATCTCTCTTCATGCTGAAGAAATCAATCTAAATTCATTATATTTGTTGTATATTTAAAAAAATTATCTATTTCATGAGCATAATTATCAATAAACTCTTCAAATATACATGCATTTGTTATATGCAATAAATTAAAGAAAAATCATTTATAAAATTATTTCCTTGACTTTCCTCGATTATTTCCAGACTAATAACTGATTAAACATTCCACGCTAGGAGGAGACTATCCACACCTATACAAACGAGTTGTAACAATATGTGGGTAAATTTTTCGTGTGCAGAATCTTTTCTGTTGAAATTCAGTACTTCATTTGTTCGAAATTTTGAATTCGGCCTTTTTGTGTTTTTTAAATATTTGATATGTCGTAAAATCTGATTACCTTTTAAAAACTGCATGGTTTGGTCAATTATATAAGTTGAAATATACATTCCAAACATACTTTTCAGTTATGAATCAGATGGCACTGGTTTGTCAGGTTCTAATAGACTCGTAGAAGAGCATAAGTTAATGTTTTCCTAATAAAACCCATTTTAGACGTTCTCGGAATCCCAATTTGCAATTTTAATAGATAAATTATGTATCATTTTGTCATAGTAAAAATGAATCGGTCTATTACGTAAGCCCATCTCATTTTGATTGGATAAAGACTCAACAATTGAAATCAACAATACCGATCCTTTCTGTTCTTTTCACCGTCATCCGAGAATGATGAAACATTGACCCTCAAATTGAACTACACGAAAATCATCCAAATCATCTTCGATCTTCATCTCACGCACCGTACACCAGCGAAAGACGGCTCGGTTCGGAGCCGCTTGCCGGTGCAATCAAGCGGTAACCTTATTTGCGCCTTATTGGGGAGCCACACTTTGCGCTTTCAATGCCAGCGATGGGCCGATGTAGGGGCAAACACACCGGAGCCAGTTAGCCTTTGGCGTACGTCCTTGCACGCCTCACCATGCGCGATCGTACGACGAGCTTGGACCCGATAGTCATCCCTTGCCAGGCGTTGCTTGATCGAGCCGGGCACACCATGCGCTCCACTCAACTCTCTTGACTGCACTTCACCGCCGCTAATGTCTAGGTCGGTGGTCGATCGATCATAAGCAGAAGCTAACCAACACAAATGGATGGTCGCGGCAAAAGGATGCTTCGGCGCATAAATGAAGGTTGCACCGGTACGGTTGAGTTTTCGGGACGGGTTCGAACCTTGAGCGACGGGAGTGGAGGTGGAGGTAATTGTCCGCATCAAACGCCACCGATCGTTGGGTTTGCCATTTGGCCGTACCAGTGCGGGCCTTTCTCCTGTAAACAACGCACCGAATGGGCCATGCGTTACGCAACGCAATGATTGATCGAACGCACGGACACCTCATAATGAACATAAGGATCGACCGAAACATTTTGGCTGATCGGCAGGTTTACCTCGCCATTTCAGCGACCAGTGCGTACGTTAGAGCCGACGAGAAAATGAAGCACAATGCATAAGTGAAAAGTAACACGTGAGAACAAATCGTAGCATCAAATGCCTCAAAACTGTAGTTAATAAAACTAAACCTGCCTAATATTATTATATAAACATAAGATCGACTCTCGAAATGCGCGGGCGAGACATTCAAAGCAACCTCGACCAGAGCTTCGAAACAAGTTGGTCCGGTTCGTCAGTACAACGAACAGTTGGTTGAAACCTTCGCGACCAATACTCTCCAAATCAAACTTGGTGCGTGGTGTTTATTTATATTAATCACTTTCAAGCGTACTTCTCAACTCGCGCCTACCCCCCAACCAGCCTCCACCGTTAGCAGGCGAGAATGCAAGGCCACCAACCGATGCACGGGATCTAACGGCACCGGGTAGCTGTATGCTGCGGAAAACGAAAAGCGTTCGCTTCCGAACCAGATTTCCTTGAGCTGAAACCGAAAACACGACACCAGACGCGTTTACGGGACCCTATAGCACGCACTCCACGAGCGACTTAGACGAGCATGAGACAGAGACAGTACAGACGCATACTCGAAAACCTGCGGCGAGGATCTGCGTTGCCCAATCATCTGCGTAGTTCGAATAGAGATCTTTACCCGCAGCGGTGCAGCGAGTGGTTAGGGAGACTTCGTTTGCAAAAAACATGTGTGTCACTAGCCAGCAAAGACGTCGTGGTAACGGAGAAGTGAAGGCCGGACTGGGTGGACGTCCGCGTCACCGTATTTCAGTGGACAGTGGACATTTCAAGTACAAATTTGCCCATGTTTGATTCTGAGTTTTGATACTCGATCGGTGTACTCACACGAGTTCGACTGATTTTGTAGAAAATTCCAGATGAAGTTTCGAGCCTTAAAGATGTCTCGGCTCACTGAACCATCGTACGGGTCCTTATCGCACGATCGTCTACTGTGAGTTGAGTAACGACTGCTCCATCGGGCATTACTTCCGCACTGTTAACAACCGGAGCTTCTTCTGAAGATGTGTTTTATTACCCTCAATCGATGCGTTAAGCTGAACATGACGAGCCATCCCATCGTTTGCCGTCGGGACACAAACAACATCGACCAAATTAGATACGCTACTGTGAAACAGTCGTTTGCCTCAGTTGCAGATGAATTTTAACCACAGAACGCCACATCTCAACCCGATGCAATCTGTGGTAGATCTTGAAGCGCTTAAACGTGCGCGATAGACCATTACTCAGCGAAAACACACTCAAACGTAACACTAGCTCACAAACACTAGAAACCCCGTGTGTTTTGAACATTTCCGCGAAAGTGGCAAATCTGTGTGGCCAAAGTGATTAAAACTCTCGCACGTTCAGCTCTCTTTCGCTCACACACTCATACAAACTCTGTCCTTCTCCTTGGCAACGAATCAGCTAAACACTGTGACTTTATGGTTGAATGATTCGGGAGGATTTGGTACGGTATGTTAATTTTTTGGAACCTCTGCAGCGCTGTTCGCAGCGGTTCCGACAAAGAACGATCTCCCGAAAAGTTCGATGACTTGGGAGCAAGCGAAACATGTTTCTGCCAAAAAACCGTCCCGACCGATGGCCTACTAACGAAGAAGGTTGTTAATCGTTCATAGCACGAAACGAATCAAGTATTGAGCAGATTGCTATATGGACATCTCCCAAACTGAAATTTAGGCCATAAAGAGGGATTAAAGGAATGAGAAAAGGTAAAAGCATGAGAAGCTAAATTATGACATGTAATGTGTTACTTTGACAAATAAAAACTGTTTCTAAACTAAGTGAAACATTAAAAATTCAGAATAATTATACAACTACAACCATTTCAATCATATTTTAAGCTTAGCTCATTTTCAACTACAAAGAACTTCTCTTGTTTCTTGGTATATTTGAACTACGTTGATAGTGAGTAGCACGGTTGGTACTCGAACCCATTAGGTATTTCTCTTGAGCGAGTATTTTAAAAATGTTTCAACCACTTTAGAACTCGTTAGAAAAACTTAAAGCATATTTAAGAGTATGTTTTAAAAACTCAAAGCACATTTAGATAAAACTCAATGATCAATGTACTTTCGTCCTTAGATTATTAAAATTTTTAAGTCGATAAGTTCGAAACAATTTTCTAGACCAAAAAGTTTCACAAAAACTTCAATCCTTTACACTACTCTATTTAGGAGATTTTAATTTACTCATATCAAGTGCTTTGAACGCATCATGTTTCAAGCACTTTGAAGATGATATCAAACTCATGGTCAAGTTTCGTCGAATCCTAATCGATAATATTAGTCGTAGTGGTGTTACTTAATTTATTCTCTATTGATTTCACCAATTCAAACAGTGCTAGCATGAAGGTAAATTTATTCAAATCAAAGTAGCAACATAGTAACAGCATTAATTTCGAAAAATTGTAACTAATACAATCTATAAATTATTCCATTCATAAGCCTTCACTGTAAACATCGAAACCACATATTTTCCAACATATTTTTTAACAACTACTAATTTCAACTATCTCATTCATCGCTCACAAGTGAAAAGCACAATCTCTCCAAGGTACATGTTTTACCATTATAATTTTCCACCGCACTACACCCCACGAAAGAATAGAAACCTATTAGTCAAGCGCCGCTCACCTCTCGCATTCCCCGGTCAACCATTAGACCGATAAACAATCATTGTCAGCCACTTAACGCCGCCTAATGCATTGTCAATGCACTCTGCATAATCCACCCCATCGACAGTCGAACCCTGAGCCCCTGGGGTGGCGTGTGGCATAGACCTTGAGCTAACTGTTTGAGCCAGCATGGCTCGGGCCAGCAGACATATGTCGATGTTGCGCAACAAACCACAGCCTCACATACACGTGTACGCCCAACACCAGCCCGCTTTCGTCGTCCACGGTGAGCACCTCGTACTCGGTGGACGGTTCTTGCAATAATCGTCTTGTGTGTGCCGATGCTTCAATGTCGGACCTCTCTCACATCATCAGCACCGCGATTGTCGATCATTGCTGCGGCACGAGAAGTGCGGGAGGAGGAGAGAGGGAGACTTCAATAAGAAAGCACAGGCAAATGCTGTTTATTTTCGGCTGTGTTCAATTTTTCGACCACTAATTGAACGTACTGATCGGTCGCGATCTGCCAGATGAACTTGGCGTTGATGATCGTCTTGCAAAACAAGCCAAGCTCGATCCAAGTCCAAGTTCGACCACTACGGGCCAGCGTTTGCTGTGTCTGGCGTCACACACTGGCACATGAATAATCTTGCCCCACGGTGGGGTTGAAGATCATTGACGCTGGTCTCGAGTCTCGAACACTCCAAAAGAAAGGCCTCGGTCATGTGTAATTTGTAATTACACACTGCAACCACTTGAACCACGGCCACAAATGCTAGCCATCTTCTCCGATGTCCAATCTGCAGTGAAGGTCAGCGAAGCCGACCGAAGCCGTGACCGAAGGCCATCCCAACCCTCTCCCGTAACGGTAAACCACCACGGTTCGGGGATCGAATGCGGCAAATGCTATTACACCTCATTACGCCTTCCTTTCAAAGAATTGATGAAATCCAACTCAAGTACGGTAGCTACCCAGTTTGTAAGAGTTGGTAGCTTGTGTTATAAGCCTCACCGTTGGGCGCGCGACGGTTGCAACGATGCAACTGCAATTCATCACCTTCAGACATGCAGAGTTCACAGAAAAGACCCCTCCGTACGTTAAATGCACTTGGAGACATCAAGACGTTCTTACTCAATCACATTTTGATAGCGGCTTCCATGTTGGGTGGGGTGAAAAGTGAAAACTACGCCCCGTTAATGTATGCCATCTACGTCATGCTCTGATTGCCGCATCGATGACCCCAACGGTCACGTCGAGTTGGGTCATCTTTGTAACGGATAACATCAGCAACGTATGCAATTGCCTAAAACCAATCCTAATGAGGGTGCGAATTTGTGCGAATAATGGTAGAAACAAAACCGAAGTCAATCATCGCGAAACCGGATTCGATTTCGGGGTTTTATTCATCCAGCCGGTATTCATGCGATTCTGAATATCGTTTTATGTGTTTATAGAATGGGGAGTGTGAATAATTTTATGGGTTAAATATAATCGTATTTCTTTCTCATATGAATTGCTTGCTGACGCGTGAATTTCAAATGCTTTCTCGTTCTCTTATTATTATATAAAATTTTGCTATTCAAACCCAAATAAAAAACACATTTGTTTAAAAATATATAAAAAATAATTGATCATGACACAAAAAAATGTATGCTCAGCTTAAACAAGATTTAATATTTTAAACATTCTTTATGAATAAGTATATTTTTACAACATTGCTTCTACATCAAACAATAAAATTGTTTAAGAAAAACACCTAGATATGTTACGAATACTAATAACAAAATATATCTACTGTTATGGTAAGGAGCCTAGATTAGATTAAAATTGAATACTACTTAAATTTTTGAAAAACAGCTTTTTTTTGTTACCATAAAAAGCTTAAAAGCTTTCAAAATATTTAAAAAGCGTTAAAAATATTATCAAAAAGTGTGTGATTGCCTTGGAATACCCTGTAAAGCAGCGCATGGGAAAATCGCCGAAAATCTCCAACCGGCTCCGGGTTGAATTGGAAGCCGTGGTGTCTAGAAGGGAAGCACATGTTCTCGAATCTTCGATATTTGCAAACGCTCTTGCGAATCCGGTTTAGTGACCGACACCGCGGGTTTGTGGCGTTGCTATATAGAAAGTCCTCAAAACAAATTGGCCAAACGAATGGCAACAATGGATTTATCCGGATTTTATACGCCAGTTTCCGCAGAAGTGTGTCCCCTTGCTGTTGGCAATGACGCAGCAAAGTCTCACTGGGAATACTAAATCATCGTTTAACGTTTCCAAAGGGAAGAAATAACATATTGCATATCTAACTTTCAGACGTCACTAACAAGTTTCCGGAGACATATTAACTATTGTGAAGTGGTTTTGATTAAAATATTTTAAATAACTTGCTTAAATGTTAGGCTGCAAATAAAACACACGTTTAATAGGGCACAATTTGTAAAGTGCATGGGGAGTTCTAGAACGGATTTAAAATGTATGTTCATGGTCGATCGACAGCAAATGCCGAACGCGAGCTTCAAAATATTCAAAGTTCCGGCTAAATTAAGAATCAACATCGAAATTCCATCCACCACGCTACGCGGGTTGATGCTATTCCAACGTAAAACTGGCGCACTTCAGATAACAACTAAAACCCCAAACTCTCCCTCCTCTTCACAATAAAGATCGCCTGAAAACACAAAACCCAAACGTCAACGCTTCAAAGCCGCATGTTTTCCTTCGCCATCGGAAAGAAGGTTGAATTCGAAGCTCCAAAGTCCAAAGATACTGTTTTCAACCCAAAAACCAAAAAAAACATCTTCATAAATAAATAAACACACACCAACACACATGCACGAGATCAGTGGCATTCCCAAAAAAAAGGAAAAAAAATATACGCTTCACTTGTATCACTCCACCTTTAAACCGACCGGACCACTAGCGAGTCCGTTTAGTTTAGTCGCTACCACGGACGAATTCGGACGTTGGACGATTTTTTTTCTCCCGTGTGTTCGGTCACACACAGCTCGGAAAGGAAACCATCATCAGCGGTTTTTAAGAGATCCCCGCACACTCCAGAAAAAAAGCAAGCACTTCATCTGCTCAGTGAAAAAGTGTCCCCAAGCCCTCCAGACACCGGTCGGAGCGATGAAAGTCGCGTGTGAGGAGTATGATCGACTCCCCTGTTGGAACGCGCACGTGTGTGTGTGTGATATGATCCTGTGAAGGTTAGTTCGATTTTCACTCAGATCTAGAGCCCCCGATCTGGTCTCTTTTTCACGAGCAAAAGAGCCCCAAGATCGCCGTGGTGTCATCGCACGCTTTTCACAATCACGCTAATAGAACGACTCGCCAGAACCCGCCGCCACCGCCGCCGCCGCCGTCGGGTTCGATCGGTCGAGAAACTGGCGTGAGGAACTTGCGAAAAAGAGAGTGGGATTTGAACAACCCCTTCCGCAGAAACGTCTAACATCTCGGCGCTGATCGGCACATTAGCTCGCTCTCTCTCTCTCTCTTTCTTGCTCCCACTCGCTCCCCCTTTTTGAGGCTGCGGTCGCTCCAAGCTTTTATAAAGCGCAGTGTCGTTCGGTGCGTTGAATTTAATTTATTGCGTCTTCTCGGTGCGGTCGCGTCGTGCGCTCAAATTCGGTCGCCTGTTTGCAGTTGCGTTTATTGTGCACGTTTTTAAATTTTAAAGTGTTGTCTCGCCAACATACTGCGATCCTCGAATGCTGCGGCTGCCCGTGTGCTGAGCGGCAAAAAAAAACAGGATATAGCACAGGACACAGCAGGTTAGAGCAGGTGCGGGTGCGATTGTGTTTGTGTTGAGTTTCACTGCGAGAAGAATCTACCAAACGGATCCTTTATCCTGCTCCAGTGCATTTTTGTGTCTCGTTGTGCGGGTGTGCTGTCAGTGCTTCCGGAAAAAAATGACAGTTCGCTCGTAACCCGAAATCGAATCGAATAGAAAACAAACGGTTGCTTGTTGTCGCGTTGCCCAGCGTTGTTTGCATTTGCGCACTAGAGACCGAACCCGGACCCCGCAAAGGATACACGCACGCACACTGTTCTCCTGTCCTTTTCTGATTCACTCCACCACCAACGCTCATCTCTTCTCATCGCTATCACGGTGCGAGTGTATATGTGTGTCTGACGGTTTTTCCTTCCACAGCAGAAGCTGTGTGTGCAGAATTTTTACTCCCGGCCACGTCTCGGATGGTGGTAGGTGTGGTAGTAGCGGATGCTCGCGAGCACAAAAGTGACACACCGTTTGTAGGAAACGAAAACACTTTCCCGCGTGCTGCCGTGCTGGTGGAAGAAAGTGAGTGCAATCGAAGCCTGTGTGAACTGAGCATTAATCGTCGTTAGATCGTTCCGCCAGTGTGATAGTTTCCATATCTGCAAACGCCGAATTTTGCGTCCGCTTCAATCGTCTTCCAAGGCAAACGTCACCGGCTGCTTGGATACTGCACCAGTCTGACGCACCAATTTGACAACTGGAACAGCTGTTCCGAGTTTGTGGTAAGTGGCTGAATAAATTTGGGTGTTTTTTTATTTTTTGTGTTGCTGTTGCTGTGTGAAGAAAAGCCGCGTTGAGAAAGAGCTTTCCGCTCGAAATCAATTCAATTTGTACGCTGAGATTAACCTTGTCTGTTCAGGCGACGCGTAGTGGCCACAATAACAATGCATTTACTTTTGGTACTCCATCAACGTAAAACAGCTCCAACGTTGCGGCAGTGATATTTGTTTGTGAACAAATTAAACCACCACGGAAAACTTCGCCCCTTCTGCGCGATAACAACGGCGTTGGCGTGAGAAAAACCGGGCGGGAAAACTCCCTTCGGCCGGGTCCGTTTGCTTTCGACGCGTGCAAAGGTCACCCACAAACCCCAAATGGCATTGCTTTGTGTGCGTTTGCACGGGAATTAATTCGCCCCTTCTACCCGATAACACTTCCCATCTCCGAGCGTTATTTCATAAATCGCCACTCTTTTACGCAGATAAGGTTACAAATTTGGCAACCATCTTCCCCGTGGCGGGTGGGTGATTTTTAGTTCATTAACCGTGTGGCCCACACTAACGAGCGTAATGCGGCGCTTGTCGGTGGAATTTTCGAGACGCTTTTCTGGGCGCTAGTTTTTTTTTCAGTTTTTGCACAATCTTTAGACATTCAGGTTTTTCGGTACTCAGCTTTACCTCATTTGGGTGACAGTGCGGTAAAAACGCCTGTGCCTGTTTGACGTTTTCCATCTGGAGCGCAAACGGACGACCTTAGTGGCTACTGCAGGTGCCATTTTTTTTGCTTCAACTCACCGCTAGCAACTTACCCGCCATAAACAGCCGACGAACTCGTAAACACATCGTAAATGTCAAAAAAGCAAAAGGGAAATTCCTTGACGTGAGAGTTGAAGGATTTCGCATCGTGTTGTCTCGTACTAATGCTAGATGGAATACGGAATATAAACTTATTCATTTGTTGGAACTTGTCATTTTTCATAATGTTCTACAATTATTTACTTCTCGATAACAAATTTCTGGCACGAGAGTGTAAGTGACTATCGATACCAATACTGTTGCTGCTAGTTGAATGCAAATAGACACCTTTAGTGTAAGAAGCGTTTATCTCAATTATCTATCAGATCACGATCTCGCGATTGTATCAGATTCATCCACATGGAACACACATCGTTTTAATGAGGAAGCACCATATACCTTTCGTAAACATCCTATATTCTCACTTCTACAACCTCCTCTATTTGTTGCGTTTATTGCGTGATCATCACGTAGATCTCTATTCCAAGCCCTGTTTCGATTATTTCCTTCCACGTAGGGAGAAAATTTTCCATTTCCCCCCCTTGACACGAGAAACTGCCACTTCATTCATGCGCGTTCTTGTGTGAAACCATGAGGCATTAATAGGTTCATCGCTTGGCGATCGAACAGGCGCGTCTGGAACAAACGGCGACGCTGCTGAGGCGCTGCTGTCGTTACGTGCACATCGGTTCAATCCAGCGAAGCAAATTAATTGCCATTTTTGACGAGCAAGCGCGTGCGTGTGCGACCTGAACGCTCCG
Organism: Anopheles farauti No. 4; assembly: GCA_000956215.1. Lineage (NCBI taxonomy): Eukaryota > Metazoa > Arthropoda > Insecta > Diptera > Culicidae > Anopheles > Anopheles farauti No. 4. The sequence continues at coordinate 106,876 of JXWZ01013560.1, read as the reverse complement.
AACCCCGTAATCGATCGATGCGCTGAATGCGTCGGGCAAAAGTGGGAAACGAGTCGCTCTGACGGTTCGTTCCGGTTCTACCAGTGACGAAATTCTATCGGTAGGCTTACCGTACTTGTATTTAATGATATTGCCGACACTATTAGCAACCAGACGGTGTGCTCTCTGGGAGGGATGGGAGGCGGCAGATTGAGAAAACCAGGTTCGTCGCCTTTTTCGGGTCAATTATACAATGAACCGTGCTGCTGTAGGCAACTAATCGATTTTTCTTGACGAAACCGTTTCGGCTCAAATTAGCTCACGTTAACGATACGGGTGTTGAGAAATAGAAGCCCTTATTTTATGATGTATGGTACGCATGTGTGTATGTGTGATGCTTAAAAACAATAAATGGGTGAATTGACCTAAAAACATAATTTAATATTACTTAGGACGAAATATTCGTTCGTAAACTTCCTTCTACACAAGCGACATCGATATCACACGTTCGCAAAAGCACACATACGCGCGATCAAACCTGTTTCAATTGCCAGTACCATCACCGTCCCGGGGGCAACCTTCACCCGCTACCATAACACCAACTACATCGCACTTGAACCACACCTGATCGTACGAGTACGCGAAGAAATTTGAACTTGACCCACGATCGTGGCTCTTAGGCAACCGGTGAGCAATCGTCTGGAGAATGTTGTGAATTTCGTACCTAAGACTCGTTGGAAGCCGACCGAAAGCGAAAGACATCGATGCCGTCCGGTGACGAACCCCTTTCACGCGGACGATCATGTTTGTGCTTTTATCTTTGTTTCGCTTTCGTTGCTTTCGCGATCGTCTGTCTCGCGTACACGCGAACGCACCCAAATACCCCCCCACACACACACTTACATAGCGTGAGTTTGATTAGGTAATAGGTTGCTATTGCACCACCGTTTCCCGCCCCTGCTTCACAGCCGAGACGTGCATAGGATGCTGCTGACGGCGCTGGCAGGTTTCGCTCGTAACGCCTGAACGCACTTCAAACATGCAACGGAAAGGTGGGTGTGTAAGAAAGCTACTAGAGTCGAAGCCGGTCGGTTAACACACACGCGTCCTCATTAATATGGGATGATAACGATATTTCGGTCGCTCTATCTGGGACGCTCTGGCATCTCCTAAAAACCCCAAGCTAGAGATATATTTAATGCTCATACTGCAAACCGACGAAACAGACGTAAACGCCACCGAGCAGCAAGGGATACAACTAATTCGGCAACCGCGAGATATACCGTCCAACTGCCAACCAACATACCCATTGTCGCCATCAGAGACCCAAAAAGCCACGATCAAAGAAAAATGTACTGGTTAGTGAACCACTCTAAAGAGAAAGAATTCAGTGCAACTGTTGAGCATTGATAGATGAAACCGCTGGTGGATTGGTAGAAAATATATAGAAGTAGTTAATTGCCGTACGATTGCTACGGGTGCATTTGAATTCATTAGCCGATTGTTGTCGCTGATCGCAAATGAACGATAATTTGTCATATAGTTTTAGCATATATTTTAATACTTCGCATTCGCTGAAGGTCTCCCGCTGATTAGATGGTACGATTTGTACGCCATTTGCTGATGAAAAATTATTCGACCTTCCTCCAGTTTTGTGCAACCGGTGTGCAGTTCGTAAAATTTACAAACAATCCAAGCACTCAAGCGACAGCAAGCATCGTTGCCCAATGCCATCTGTCCGGATGATGATCGAGGGGGTTGACGACGATGACGGATCTGCACTGGGTCAGGTGGTTCGCGCTGTCTGTTTGGAGACACTCAGCGATACACACACACGCACACATCCCTGACCTATGAATGATTTCGTTGCCTTTCATCATCGCACAAACGGCACCGGTGCGACGATGACTTGCGGCTGCAAGAAAATAACGCCGAACCAACGTCAATGGTTGGTGCTGCTGCGGTGGTAAATATTTGCTAGCACCCCACCTACAAGTGGCAGTCCTTCCATTGATCCCGGGTCACGCTCGCTCCACGCGTTCGGTAGACAGCTTCAATTGAAAGCAAAATCGGCACAATCCATCTTCTCTCTCCTCTAACTGCAATGCGCGCGTGGCTCGACGCCCGGTCCGGTTTCGAAGGATCGAACTGACATTGAATATTTTGAAGTGTGCTTCAAACGGGGCGAGAAGGAGGATTTGCAGGGGCAATGGCATGGGCGCAAGGTTGTGGAAGATCTTCAAGCGGCTTCATCGGCGTGAGTGTCGGTACATAGCACTTGACGCATTCGTTTCAAGATCGTTTGATATTCATTCACCAAACAGGGCGCCATAAAGCGGATTTTATAGCATGCAGCACTACGTGAAGCATTACCGAAGAACAGGCTTTGGAACGTGTAATAAAGTTTATTGACATGCCCATAAAACATACAAAACGCTGGAAACGAAACGCTGGTTTTACAATTATTAGTATGAAATAAATCATCACCGCTAATAACGTGTTTGAAAATCGTACCGAAAACATGTACTCAAACAATATTTGCAAACGTAGCAAAACGAAGCAAACACGTTTCGCACTGTTCGGAAGGTATTTGTTTGTAAGCAAACACTCGAGTGTTGAATCATTTTGAGAAGTATCCATCCGAAAGATTCTAAATAAACACCGCAAACTACAAACGTATACAAAACATCCGTTCGAAAGCAAACCACGCTGACCAATCGCTCCGTTGCAAGAACGATCGCCGCCCGTGCTTCCCGCATTCCGTGCGCATCAGCTTAAGCTAACAGAAGCCAAGGTCAGCAGTGGGGCGATAATTTCCTCGTTAAGCTCCGTCCATGTCTCGCACGTTTCATCTCCACATCCTCACTCACAGGCACCAGCCCGTGTCGGAAACGTTCTTGCCGAAGCCAATTGGGAAATCGGCACACAAAACCCTGCCGGTCGGTGCGGAGAAGAGGGAAGTCGTAAACAAGCATAAACCACGCCGGTCACCGATCAGTGTCACCGCGCGGTGATGCTTTCGCAATGCTCACCCGCCGAACGGCTGACACCTGCCCGCAAGGGGAGGTTGGGCTGCAGCAGCGGAGACTAACTACCCGAGCCCGGAATCTAAGGTCAACTGGCCGCAGATGGATAAAATCAACGCCACCGTTCAATGTGCAGTACGAACGCCGTGACAAACGACACCGCCGTTACACGATCTCCACGCGCAGATGCTGCAAGATGCACACGATCACGATCGCGATCGTCTAAATCTATCGAATCGTTTACAGCGGGGTTCGTCGCTTGTACGCATAGTATTTACTGATTGCTACTGCATTTTTATTCTTGTTGCACCGTATGAAATGATAATTTGATAGAAATAAATAGTGCCAGTTATTTCTGTTTATTCTTCCGTTTAATTAAAAAAAAACTCCCAACTAAGCAAGATGCATGGTGGCAGGTAGCGGATTAAAAAACTTACCATAAACAACTAATGCCATTCACTTGTCATATCCGGAAACGAAAAATGCCACAAACCAGTCACCCCTATCTTCACATCCACAGCCCTCAGCGCACGTTGCGGTTATATTCTGAATGTTTAATCTAGCACGATGGTTTCTACGACCTGCAACTAGGAAATGGATTATATTCAGGAAGTTGCATACTAGCAATTGTCCCTCGGAATATGGAGAGTAGAAAAAAACATACCGGTATCGGTTTTTTATTCTAGTTACTATTTAAGGTGTCCAACACACTATGGGAGACATTTTCCAGACTTAATCAATATTTATTACACTTGTATACGGATGGAAATTGACTACGAACGGAAATTGTTAACTCAATCATTAACTGAAAAGTGTGTGCTTTACATGAAATATGGTGATGGCTGTTGATTTTGAATGACAAATGATTGCGGGGAATTATTTAAGAATTCGAATGGAAAATAGATTAATTTCTTGAGTGATTTTTCATAAACTTCCTTTCAAAACTGCATTAAGCGATCCCTGCGTGTCCTTAACATAATTAATCTACAACCTACATAAACTCTGTTATTTCTTTCGCCAGATACCAACCCCAAAAGACGTTGGAAGACCGGCGTCAATGTCAGCGCGGCCCACGGGCGTTCACTAAATCCAAGTTTCACACACAAGTGCTAACTTAGGCTTACCCGGCTTGCTGTGCGAAGTTGCTGCTGCAGTGTTCGTGCTTCTACGGCCACGTAAAAACAAAAAAGTCTGAACTCTTTCCCAAAAATCAAACAAAAACACACACCACATCAAAATGGCTTCCACAAACACGTCTACCTCGTCCAACTACTGGGACTTCCTGTTCACCGAGCTGGCCGATCCGCGGACGAACCACTGGCCACTGATATCGTCGCCGGTGCCTGGCCTGACGATCATTGCTAGCTACCTGTACTTTGTGCTCAACTTCGGTCCCAAGTATATGGCGAACCGCAAGCCGTTGCAGATGCAGAAGACCCTAGTCGTGTACAACTTCATTCAGGTGCTAGTCAGCATATATCTGTTCGTTGAGGTAAGCGATCGCTAAATTGTAGTGGTGTGATATTGGGCTTGTGAGTTCTACGCTACACGTTTTTATTTCTTCGTACCGACAGGGTCTTGATGGGGCCTGGCTACGGCATTACAGTTGGAGATGTCAACCGGTTGACTTTAACGATAATCCAGTTGCGATGAGGGTAAGTTTGATCTGATTTGAACTTTAAAGAGCAATATCAGTTTTACACCTACAGCATTCCTAATGATACAGGTATTGGATGTAAAGTGGATAGATGACAAAATCAATACCGATCTTGAATCATTTAACGATGTGCTAAGACCTCCTAATGTATTATGATCCGTTGCCAGATTTTTAAATGGTTATTTTTAAAAATGAATACTGAAACTCAGAACACTCATTTTCGTAATCAAAGAAGTTATTTGTAATTTATGATCGGCAGTTGTTGCGTACGTGTTCTGTGTGAAAATGGTTTGAATCTTTTAACCATTTGTACTGATTTTTTTTTACATTGAAATGATATAAATTTCTGTGCGTAGGATATTTAAGTTCTAATTTTTTGTTGAAAATCACCCATAAAAAATGAACTGAGTTATATAAAGCTGTGTCTCATAATCCATGCTAAGGATTAGATTACAATAAAATAAATACCCATACTGCCAACGAAATCCAGCGTGGTGAAGTTCTTGTTTTATTTTATCTAGAGACTGCATTAGACTTGACTTTGTCTCTTTAAAAAAATCCAAGAACCATCAAGCGGGAATTGTTTTATGCAAATGCTTGATGTAATTAATCCATTCGTCTCACTTAATTAATCGTGTGCTTCTTGCGGGCTTGCGGGAGTTCATCAATGCTTTTCAAACCATTATCTGACTTCACTCTGTTGAATTAACCAACGAATATCACGAAGGTCAGCACCTCTATTTCCGATAAACAATATCTTTTTTTTTCAAAACTATCCACAGTTACCTTGGAATTCCATTTAAATCTAGTTATAAATAAACATATGGATCCCATCGCACCTTTCAGATCAAAAGAAGCTCATTTGGAAGCGCATTACTATCTCTTCACAGGTTGCTCGGGGCTGCTACATCTATTTCCTGGCGAAAATTTCTGAACTGCTCGACACGGTGTTCTTCACGCTGCGGAAGAAAGACAACCAGATCACGTTCCTGCACCTGTACCACCACACCGTGATGCCGATGATCTCTTGGGGCGCTACCAAGTACTACCCCGGAGGACATGGCACCTTCATCGGTTAGTGTCACTTTGATTTGCCTGGCATGTTATTTTGCGAGTAAATTGCATCTTCTTTCCATTGCACCCAGGCGTGATCAACTCGTTCGTGCACATCGTCATGTACACCTACTACATGATGGCCGCCATGGGACCCCAGTACCAGAAGTACCTCTGGTGGAAGAAGTACATCACCAACCTGCAGATGGTAAGGACAAAAATATCTCAGCAAGTAGCAAGTACCTCAAACGATACATCCGGTTCTCGTTCCCATCCGAAATTTCCCAGGTCCAGTTCGGTATGGCGTTCGCTCACTCGGCACAGCTGCTCTGGACGGACTGTGGCTATCCTCGCTGGTCCGTGTTCTTCACCCTGCCGAACGCAATCTTCTTCTACAAGCTGTTCAACGATTTCTACAAAAAGTCGTACGGTTCGAAAAAAGCGTCCTCGAACGCCACTGCCACCGATGCGTCCACCGTCGCCGCTACCACCAAGGCGGCTGAAAACAATAACTCGCCAAAGGTCGCCAGCAAGGAGCTGTGAGCGGCACAACTAAATTACACCCGCCAGAGATCCACAAGTCTTCATACAAACAAACACATGTACCCGTGCGGTACACCGAACAGGAAAAGCCCCCCGCCAAACCGATAGATATCAACCGCTGGTTGATCGGGCAACCGATGCCCAGTGAGAATGCAAGGAGTACGCGTGCGAGTGTGAGTATGACGCGAAGGCAAACCGGGAAGCCTCGTGAACCCCAGTGTCCGGTATGTGAGCGCTCGTGTCCCAGGTGAGAGGTTCCCAAACGTGCGGAAAGCTCACCTGACTCCTAAGGTCACATCCACGTGCGGGGTCACTCCAATGCGTGATCGATTCCGAAATCGTACGGTTAGGTAGCGATCTAGTGTAATCTTAGCCCGTAAGACTATCTCGTTTTATAAAGAAAAAATAAATTAATGATACAACTGAGAAACAAAACGGTGATTGATGCTGTTTGCGGAACTCCGTGTTGAAGGGGTCTTACATCACGAGAGAAACAAAAAAAACCCACACACAACACTTTTACTTTTCTTTTCTCACAGTTGGCGAAGGCAAGAAACAAATGATCGTACTAAACCCGCTACTAATCGTTCCCGACACTCCCAAGGTCGTATTGCGTTGTCGTCGCCTGGTTGTTCCATTTCCACACTATTTCTATAACCTGCAGGCTGCACTACGCCGTGCCACTCTGTTTATTATTGATTTTTCGTTCGACTAACCGAAGCGACTGCTCGTAAACAGCCCGTCGAAAAGCCTTTCCCACTCAAAAATAGCACGTTGGTACACATTTTTTTCGGTGGTTTTGTCGTTTGCATAATTACCGCCAGTCAAAGCGAAACCGAATTCCGGCATCTCAAGCACGCATTTGAAACGGGTTAGACATCACTTCGATTTCGAAATGAAGCCAATCGCTTGACCGTAACGCGCCGCGCTGTGTGGTGGTGGATTTTGTGGCACGCGAAAGAAAGGTGAATAAAGAACCGGTTTTTTTCTTGTGTGTCCAAGGCATCTATAACACTGTTTTTAAAAATATTTTTATCACATGCGCCGCGTATGACAGCATCCAGGATGAGGGGGATTTGTTCGAACGTACACACCCAAGATTTTTCAATGGAACTCTGCTTGGTTAATCCGATTCAATAAAAGGTAGGCTACATTAGTTTTTTTGTTGTTTCAATAAATTAAAAAAAGCTTTTAACAATGTATTTCACTAAAACATATTTTGCTTATAAGCCTAATCAATCTTCGCACTCGCCGATCGCTTCCGGTACGCCTTGCGGTAGAAGTTGATGAACAGAAACAGGAAGATGGTGATGTTGCTCACAAAGAAATATGTTAGCGCACGCGGCACGTGGCACTGCATGCTGTTGATGAGCACGAAATAGCACAACATAATGCCGAACTGCAGGAGCTGCAGTGTTGTCATGTAGCGCTTCCACCACAGGTATTTCTGGTACTGGGGACCGAGGGCCGCAATCAGGTAGTATGTGTACATGACGATGTGCACGAACGAGTTCAGCACACCGATAAACGCTGCCTGCGTTCCTGTTTTGGTGCGAAATAGTTAGGGTTAGTTTCGGTGGGAAACGAGCTGTGGTTAAGTGGTTGTAACTTACCGGGAATGTACTTCAGATAGAACCACGTGAACAGCACCATTATCGTGTGGTGGTACACGTGCAGGAACGACACCTGGTTCTGTTTCTTGCGCAGCACGAAGAACACGGTATCGAACAGCTCGACGATTTTCAGCAACAGATACATCCACGCACCGTTCCAGACCTGCACGGGTGTGAGGGGGTGAATTGGTTAATTGATGTTTTTATTTTGTTAATGATGCATTGCGAGAGTAGTGCCCCGTGGCAGCGGTGAGACTGGATATTTGTAAGGATAAAAATTGAATTCAAATATGACCTTGACATGTAATTGATTCGACATCTTTTAAATAGCTGACAACAGTACGAACAACTATTGACTGCGCATGTATTTCTGTATTTTATAACAATCATAATATTTTATGAGGTAGTAGTGTAATCCAATATCGTTGAAATAAATATGTATAACATCATTACTTTTTGAATTTATTAAAAGCAAATTTGATATTTAAAAATAAATTTAAAAATGAAAATAATAAAACCTGATCATGCTCAGAAAAAAATTCAACATGACTATCCTGGAAAATATTCGAAAGAAATAACTTTCGTTATCATATATTATCGGCATAAAAATAATGAAGGCCATTGATTTGATTGAACAATTCTTTTGTAAATATTACCATCATTATTAGAATTTCATCGAACATCTAAACTGTATAAAAATAGTACTACAAAAAAAAGTGGAATGGAGAAAAATTATAAATAGCAAAAAACCATACCAGCTTGTTGATAAATTATTATCATTGTTTCATTACTGTCTTGTATATTATTTAAAAATGTGAGCTCGAAGCTCTGTTTAATCATTCCATTCGTTTGACACTCTATTCAGTCATAATTGAACCAAATTTGCAACCATTAGATATGGCACGGTAAGAACTACTCTACGTTATTTTCACAAAGAATCAAATATTATATGCTTTAAACAAAAAAAAATCGATTTATAAGCTAGTTTTACAATAATAACAGAATTTGATGGATTATTAGTGTTAGGACCATCATTTTGGATAAAATTGCATAAAAACATGTGAAATAAACCGTTTGTTTTATTTAACAGCATCCATCAAACTCTTCTGATTGATTTTGTATTACAAATCGCAAAAGCATTGTCTGCAACGTGACAGTGAGATAAAAAATCGATCACCAGTTCATAGTTCCCGACTATCAAAAGTAATGATCATTGCACACGCGCAAATGACTTAATCAAATCACTCATATCCACGCTTGAAACACGCAGACAAACACAACCGCCTCTGCTGCAGACCTGCCTAGTCATCTCATCTCGCACCAAACAAAACAAATAATCCAATCATACATTAGCGCACAAAATTACCTCCAATGTGGGTATGATCTTTGCCCGAAATGAAACCTCGGCAACTAGGCTCATCTTGGCACAGCGTGAGTTTAATCCATCAGTGTGAAGCATCCAAAATAAAGATGCTGTGAATAAAGTGTGATCCAGCAGTAAAGCGTACAGAAGAAAAAAAAACACACAAACAGGAAGCACCCAACCCTTCTAAAGGCGAGTAAAGCACGGTGTTGATTTCGGCAAGAAACGAATGAAAAACAAAACCTGCTCCTCGTCGACCAGAATTGGTGGAGGAAATGAAAAATAGAATAGCAACAACAACAAAAAACACTCCACATGCCGGCTGGAACGAAATTAATCACCGTAATGAGTTTAACCTCCACCCGAACGTCTGTTCAGCTCCTCATTTTCCAAACACTTCCCATTCTCGACCCCTCGCCACCCGTACGATCCAATGACGTATGGCGCAATAAAGACATGGCGATGAGGGTTTTTCCCGTCGTTGATCACTGATCCCACATCAAGAACATAACACTCGCAAAAAAACACAAATACACACATACGCATAGGAAGACGCCTAACAGTGATGTAAAGCTTCTTTCCCGTAACAGGTTGCGCATTAATAGCTAATTATCTGGCCTACCGTCAGCTGGAGTTCTTTGCTGCTGCCAGTCGCCGGTTCGCCGCAGGACATGGACATGTACTTGCTGAACAGCCCGGTAAAGAACGGTGCAAGACAGAAGCCGGTCGAAACCATCACCTGAGCGGCGTTGTAAGCGATCAGCATACGCTTCAGCTCGAATGGTTTGCGATGTTCCATCCACCGAGGACCGATCCAAAGGACGAACAGCAGATAGAGGCCCGTAATCGACAGGATCGGTGTGGGCGTCTGCATCAACGCCCAACTGTCGATGAGTGGATCTGCAGAAGAGATGCCCAGGATGAATGTTGAGTGCCGAAAAACATGATGTTCTCGAGCCTGTTCGTACCTGCGCCTTGCGAAAAGTTGCGATACTGCACCGAAATTCGCTCCACGTAACTATTCATCTTTCACACTGTTTCCACTCTATCGTCACAACTGAAGCCACCACTTTTCAGGAACACTCTGCACAGGTTCGCGCACCGTCACGGACTGATCGGGAAGCGGAACATCAGCCACCGCGTAAGTGCGCAACCGTGCGAAATTCCGACCGAAGAAAGTGAAACCGGCGTGCTGCCAACAACATACACGGGGAAGTTCACCTAAAAACACCTCACACGAAATACGACCATGACCACAAACCTGACGGACCGACCGACCCACCATACTTCGGTGTCCCTTTTCCCTTTCGTTCGCACACACTGCGACCGCAAGCACGTCTGCAATTGCAATCGACGTTGCCGATGCGATCGGTCCGAGTTTTGTTTGTTCCTGTTGTCCCTTTTTTTTCGCCGTGCATCGCTTTTGTGTTGTTTTTCTTCACGCGGTGCTCATCGTCAAGCCCTTAGCAGACCCGGCGTGGCGAAGAAAGTCACAGAAACCGGGGAAAGTTGCGTTACTTAAGAGCATTTTGCATCTTGCGACTTGCCTGGGATGGATGAGTTGATGAAGAATTTACCGCATTGTTGAACCGCCGATCGACTAAGCTACTCGCGTGTCTCCTCACCTCAGCTGCTTGATCGTGTTGGGGTGGTAAGATAGTTGAAAGACACCTTCAATGGGGTGCATTTGTGTGCTAGACCCAGGACAGCCGTTTGACGATTTTTTAGATGTCTTGTCAATTGTGAGTGCTTGTGTGCACTTTCTGAAAACAATTATTCATCAACAGTTCGGCGTCATCCAGGGTAGGGATGGTGAGCTTTCTCCGGCGGGCTTATGGAGGAGATAAATCAGCAACGGCGATACGAACTGGTAATAACTTCAGCTCAGTAAGGGCGTTGACTACAGAGCGACGGCCGAATGTTGATTGTAAATCAAATTAATTCATTTTAAACACCATAGCTCAGTACGACCAGTATAATAATAACATTTGTTTTTTTTTTCTAATAATTGTCAATTTGCACCACGTCAAAATAATTTCGTATGGTAGTCAATGATAGTACCAAAGACGAAATTCTCTTGCGTTTTGTTAATGGGTTAACGTTTACAGAGCACAAAAAACACCACGATTGAATCAAAGCTTTTCATCAAAATGTTAATAGGCATCAAATATACTTTTAATCAACAATTCTATAGCTTTAATTGTTAGTAATCAATACGGGCTAGTGAACAATAGAATCAGATAGGCACTTCTAAAAAGCTAAATAATATATGCGTCGAAGTCCTTCAATAACTTATATACCAGTTTATTCTTACAATAAATATGTAGTGACATTTGAACATAAGTCGTATGAGAAGTGATAAAAGTTAAAATTAATATCCTTATGGTTTACTGAGTTTTAAACTTTACATAAGAATCTTATACTTCATTGAAGTTCCATGTTTGAAGAACCGTGTTTTCCTCCAAAGTTTTAAGAATCTTCCAAATGACTAATAACGAGTCACAATGATTCTCAGCAAAAAAAAATGATTGATTAAACAATTTATTTAACGATTTAACAAGTAATACATTTTTTTCTAATATATACTAAAACTATACATCCTATACTTTTTAAAGGGATCCAACTTCTCTGGGCGTTGTATTTTAGATAACTAATTGCAATGGTTGAAAGTAAACACCATGCCCTAGGCCGTGTAATTTGAGAAAAAATTGAAACATTAAACCATAAGTTAGAATAGAATGCAAGGGAGTAGAACTTTTATTTCATATGATGAAACGAATAATGCTTGAATAAAATTTTGCTTGTGCCTTTATAGAATAACTTCTAATCCTAGCCTTAACAAAATGCAGACGACCTAGAAAATGACAAACTATGAAAATAATTAACGTTTCATAGTTAATTTAATGATAATATAGGATATAATAACGTTCGAAAGGCAACGTCAAACATGAACTCACACAAATAGTATGTACCTGGCATAACAATGTACAATTATGTAATTAGTACAATTAAATAATAGAGTTTTACTATTGAATGAATAATTGTTACTGTATTTTATGTTTAAAAACAAAATACGATGGTGAAAATTACATGAAAACCAACCATTGTGCCATTCTTGTAAACAAGCTACCACGCAAGCCACCATTCATACGCGAGAAGTTAAGCGACGCGCCTAAATGTATGCAAATAAATGTATTTATTGTTTTAAAATCAACAGCTTTGCAATATATGTTTTTGAAATGGGAGGAGATATTCTATCATTTATTCTATAATTCTATCAGTAGGTATGATAGCAGTTGAACACAACAAATAGCAATTATATTGTCTCAATTGTTCACATCAGTTAAACTCTCTGTTGTTACGGTATAACTACGGCAACGGCCAATGGTCGAATGAGCTATCGCGCTATCTACGCAAAAGCATCACTTCCGTTGCAACGACCATCACCTGCAAAACTTAAATCGAGGTCAAATGATGTAACAAAAGCAAAAGCACAATACCACGATGAGCGTTTACACTATCCCAGCACATCAGTTGAATGATTTTCCCTGATGGTACGCCGGTGATGGAACTTTTGGAGCAAATTTCTATTCAGCACGAAAAGTGATCCGAAAAGTGGACAACCTAGCACCGTTTAACCGTATCGACAGGTGGGTCAACATGTGTGTTGAAATGGTTTTTCGAGTCGTATTGGCAATCAGTTTTGTTTTTTTTTCCTTCTCTTACAGCCAATCTAGAGCCTTATTAAGTTCGAAACCGCATTGAATGTCATTTTAGACGACGTTGAACGATCCAGTTGGTGTCTGGAACGAAGCTCAATCGATACAATTCATGTAAATAACCACTTGATGACGATTAGCTGCCTATGGTACAGGAATCGGATCTCGGTTATCGCGATTCGGGAACGAACGCGAGATACTAAATTGAGCGAGCAAAAAGACTCATGCAACGTTCTCTTGAGACCATTTTCTGCACGGCATGGAAGTGAGAAATCCTGCACGGCAGAAAAGCACAGGTCAGTAGGTTTTTATCCACGCACATTGACGAATCTCCCTCAGAAACTAAAACGCGACCGTTCGGGGAAGGACTGCAACGTTCGACCGAAGTTGTCATTCTTCCGGTTCCTTCCCATGACCGGCCTGCCGGAACACCCGCGAGACGAAACAATTGAAAGCAAAATGTTGTCGACATGAAACGGAGATTACAAATGGACGAAATGGACCGGACCATGGCCACGGCTCTTGTAATGGTGCCAATTTTCAGCCACCGTTAACGTTTGCTCGAAACGTCTACCAACAGTGCTGCCATTTCAGCCCGTATGGCGTGGCTGGGGCGTAAAGCGGTTCTGCGATGCGGAGGCAATCGTTCACCAGGATCAATTTGTGGGTGTTCGTGCGCCTAGCTGGACACAAAACATAACCATGTTTCCGCACGCCATGGCCAGGAAACGCAGCACGGTGAAACTCAGCCTGGCGAACGATGTTGTTAGCAGCTTAAACGACGAATGGGGATGAAGACGGCGGGACAATTTTCGAAGGGGATTAGACTTTAGTGTACACTTAATCCGGTTCCCAAACCCGGAAAGCCTCCCCGCAACATGTCGGATAGTTGTAGGAGAAGTCGAGCCTGTTTAAACTGTAACCGAGAACATGCATCGTTTGTTTCCTCACTATATTTCTCCTCCTCTTTATCTCTCTCTCTCTCACCTTCTCCTACACTCATCCAGTCACGACTCGCAACTTAAGACAGTTTCGATATTTCGATGATCTTCGGAGGGCGGAAAGCACCGTGCACGGTATGGGTGCATTTGAATACAAATCTAAATTCGTTGGCAGCTGGCAGCAAATGTTATTAATTGTACTGCCTGTTCAGTTGCCTGTTGGCACATCTGAAACACATCGATTGTTGTTGTGCTGCGTTCGGTTGGCGTGAAAGGTGCATTACATGGTCAAGCTTTTAGGATTCTATGTCCAGATGCTTCTGTTGAAGTTATAGTCTCTAGGACAATGTGTGAGCCACGATTGAAATATGTTTGAATAATTATTCACAGACATGAAGATTAGAATACGAGAAAATTATTGGAAAACAGGATACTATTAATTACTAATTACTGAGATTCAATGAGTAAAAAACGAAGCAAAGTGATAAAACAGACTGGATAATACAACTTATGAACAATTTCGAAAATCTGCAACATTGATGATGTAAAACTCTTTTGGAGACAATAAATAAAAACAGCTGTCAATTTAATCCAATCCAATAAATTGCTATTCACAGCTTCACATTAAACGAATAACTACAAACCTATCCACAAACTATCCACAAAATATCGTTTACAGTACAGAGTGTAAAACCATTGTAGGACCATCTGATTGTACGGCTTTCGTTTTATTTTATAAGGTACAATTTTCAAACGATTTTTTTATTGTTTTTAATTTTCAAGTAACACATACAAATTAAACAAAATTGTATTTTTTGTTTTGATGCGAAGAAAATAACCTTAATAATTAATGTTGACGATACCAAAATTAAACAAAGATTTACTTACTAGCACATGCTCTTGAAATGAGCCGAGGAGATTTCAAATCGCAATTTCAAATCGCCGCAATTTCAAATCCCTTCCATTTACCTTTTATTGTGATTAAAAGCAGCTCGAGAAGGATTCGCTACCGTTTAAAAAGATAAACCAAGATAAACATTTTCAAGTGCTTAGTTAAATAAGTAGCTTCAAGTGAACAAATCAAATCATTTCATGTTACAACATCATAATAAATAAAAAAAAACTATAAATAAAATAGTTCCCCCAACAATGTCAGAAAACAATTAATAAAGCCTCCAACGTGGTAAAATTATCAATGTTTTCTCGAACATCGTCAACGTATTAGATAATTTCGTGAGCAATATTGTGTTACTTTGTACCTTCTTCATACATTATCACTGTTTACCTCTATTAACACAACCTCATCAACGAACCAACCCACATTCGAACGAAAAGTGCAATTGACAAACAGAACTATACAAACCCACCTGCCACATGATAGTCAACTCTCCAGTGGGTGGTGCCCTTTGACGAGCCTGCCTAGAAATACCTCATCAAAGTTACCGTGAGGCGGACAACTTAGTCAAAGTTCGGACAGTTAAACCATTTGACGCAAAACAACAACGAATCCAAGAAGGAGTTTCCAGCAATGGCTAACAGACAGGCAAATTTTTCGCACGTGCTATATAAACAGGCGGTTTGCAACGTTTCTTGCATTCTAGTGAGTTATCAGTGTTCGAGATGGGTGGAACAATGCAGTCGCTATTGGTGTCGTTTCTTACACTTCTTCAGCTGTGTTTTGGGATACTTAGATGGCAACCTCCGGCACCGGTGTGCTACGAAATAACCAACGGTCAACGTTTCCTGCATCCAAGCAGTACAGTCGATCCGAATTTCCATCACCTCCAGTTTGCGGTTGTCTCTCCCAATCGGACGGCTTTTACCAGCTGGAAGCTTATACCGACACATCCATCGTGCTTCCGGTTGTGCAATGTACGGACGGGACAAATCTTGATGGTGGCGGAGAACGATCGTGTCTACAGTGTGCACCAGAATCTGCTGAATTCCTT
Organism: Anopheles farauti No. 4; assembly: GCA_000956215.1. Classification (NCBI taxonomy): domain Eukaryota; kingdom Metazoa; phylum Arthropoda; class Insecta; order Diptera; family Culicidae; genus Anopheles; species Anopheles farauti No. 4. The sequence continues at coordinate 91,033 of JXWZ01013560.1, read as the reverse complement.
TGCCCTGTCCGGGTTTATATTTGGACCGTCCTACCCGAACTGGCCGACGTCTCACGACGCACGAATTACAAACACGCTCAAAATGTACCAACTGTGTGCTTCCGACAACCTGGAACCGACGGGCCTAGAGCAGATGATCGTGACCTTACCCGCGCAGGGAACGATGTCACCGAATCCGGGCGAATGTAGTTGGCAGTTGTACCAACAAACCGTTTGCCCGAACGATGATCTCTGCTAAACAAAAAAGCCCTGGGATGCTATCAGTGAGTGATCGATTAGTTAGCCAAGGGCATGTCACTTGTTGTACACGGTGCATATGTGCACACCACCGGAACCATTTCTCTCGGTGTGCGTTTATCTCATTCTCGCTCTCTCACTCTCCCTTTTAGTCGGGTTGTTATACCTCATTGCTGTACCCGGTACATACACAAGCACGTTGTAGGTGCTCCATCTATTTACCAACCGATCATCAACTCGATCATTAATGGGTATCTACTATGCGATCTGCTCATCCTCTGTTCGTCGACTCACTCACTATCTAGCTCCAACAACTGTGTGTGCCTTCGCCGTACGTGTTGCAATCGAATGGAATCTATATAAAAGTGTGCACAGCTGGACAGCTGACAGTAGTGCTATACCGGTCTACCGCGTTCTCAGCAACCGGAACGTGTCAATTTTCACACACTAGCCATCAACACTGCCACCATGATCGTCGCGATCCTCGTAGCATTCGTGCTCACTGTCGCTTGCACTGTGGACGCCAGCTACATCGAAGAAAGGCGCAACTGCCGCACGGAAGGGTGTGTGACTCAGTACGGATGCGTCCCGCGTTACTCTCAGTACAGCACTGCCGTCTACTGTCCACAACGTTGCGTCATCGAGCGATGCCGATCGGTAGAGAACGTACCGCAGCGACGCATCTGTCAGCAAATCACCTCCGTCGCCACCGGGCAACTCCTGGCCGCACAGGACAACTACGATCGCCGGACAAACCAGCGATACGTCTCGCTGGTGAATCCAAACTCGGGCGAACGAGATCGGTGGAGCATGACCGTCGGTCCGGGTAATAACTACTACATCCAGAACAGTGACACCGGAGAGTACCTTCGTGCGAGTGACAACAACTTTCTCTATCTCGTGTCGGGACGTCCCACCGACGAGAGTTTCCTCTTCAAGCCGGATCTCGTGCAGGGAAGCTGGTCGTGTGTGTTGTTGCAGTCGGTCTGCTACCGAGGATTCATTTACAGTGAACAGTACAGCGATAGCTCCCGGAACGGCTTTGCCCTTATGACACCCGATCTCGATCGCTGCTACCGAGAGAGCCTGTGGAGCATTACCAGTGTGAATTGTTGAAATATCCATAACAGAAGTGCTAGAGGAAGTGTGCTAGAACACCGTTCGACGATCTCTTTGATCGCTACTGCCATATATAATTGATTTGGTAAGAAATAAATAAAGGAAACGAAACGCTATTATACACTTTTTTCCGATAAATAGATGGATCTTTCAGTGAATTTTAAAACAAATTGACGTAGAAATTCAAAATTATAAGTGTCACGAAACTCTTTTTATTTGAAGCTACTCAACAATATTTTATTCTTTTATTTATTTATTTTTTTATGAATAATTGATGTTATTTGTTTATTGTATATGGTATAACTTCCTTTACATTCACGTTTTATGTATTAACATTTATTAAGTTTATTAGTGAGGAAATATCACTATCGAATTTCGGAAACATGTTGTGACCAAATATTTAATTTATATCGGACTTTGATATGCACTTGCTTATTATATCTGATAGCCTTGCATCGAATCTAGATTATGCTCTAAAGATAATGTTTCCCATCAAACTTAAAACAAAATCCTTAACGAAAGTTTTCATTGTTTTATTTGTACAAAATATAATGGATCAAGGCTCGAGATTCTCCCTATGGTTTTGAGTAATTTGACAAGTCCTACATCCAGTTCTGCAATTACCTATAAATTCTCTCTTCTCTCAAATGGTCCTTCCTGATCCTTCAACACCAACTAATCTCTAATGATCTTTGTGATCAGTATTCAATTTGAAATCTTAGGTATCTTTAACTATCTACAGGCTTCCTATCACTTGAATAAAATTATCTTCTGTTATTTCTACCCTTATAATAATAAGTATATTTTTTCAAAAGATAAAATAGAATTAATATCCTTTAATTAGAAGTAGTAGTATTGTTCAACTTTACTACATTAATAACATTTTCAAAGGTTTTGTTGCATAATATAACGAAGTTCAATTCTATTATATGAAAAATGGTTTCGAAATTGATGAAATTTGTATTAATGCTTTCAACTTAACGTATAATAAATTTTAATTTGTGTTTGCACATTTTTTCGCAAGAAATCATGTCGTAAAAGTTTGTAATTAACTCGGAAAAGTCCACAACATGGAAGTAACAATTCAAATTACCATACAATGTAACTCACCTGTACCAGAGATACTAAATTATCCAATGCTGATCGTGACCACGAACCGCGAACCGTAAAAGACAGCGGCCCCATTTAGTCCGCTGGCCTGTTGCCAACGCGAAGAAGGACAATTTGTTCCACCCCGTCAAACTCCAGTTCAGAAGTCAATTAAAATCCCACGGATGTTTTTGCCTTCGTGTTATGCGATGTTTTTTTGGGAGCGTTTTTTTTTTTGTTCTCCCCTCATATGTTTCTTAGCCTCGACATAAGCTGACAATTTAAAAAAAAAGTTGCACAAAAAACCATCCAAAAATGCCTTACTGTCACCGTCAGACGGGGTCAATCGTTTCAGGCTCTCTGGTTCGGACGGTCCAGGAGAAAATCCCTTTCACAGCAGTTTGAAAAAGGCGAAATGAAATTTCTTGTCGCAAAACACAGCCGGACAGCAACACTGCTAATAAACCAGCATCGCACACACACAAACAAACCAGAAGTAAAATCACGCCAAAATTCAGCAAACCGTAAAAATCTCATTTTATGCAACGATGATGCAACACACGGGTGACGTTCCGGGAGCACCGTACTGCAACTGTTGTCCTTTCATTTGCGCGTTTCGTTTACGCTCATTGTTGGCGGGCCGCTGTTTTGTGTTTGTGTGTGTGTGTCTACCTCAAGATGCGGCTGGTTAAAGAAATAAAAAAGGGGACGGCACGGGACAGGAAAAAGCCATACAAAAGACGTTCCGAAAACAGATTCGCTACGGAAAACAACACCCCGTGCACAATGTTGCTGGAAAGAAAAAGGAATGAAAGGAAGAACCCAAACAAAAAAAACAAGGGCACGGAAGTGGGCCAAAGGGAAACTAATTAAATTTTCTGCTAAACTTTTGCTTCCTGCACCGGCACGGAAAACGATCGCGTGCCCGTAGTCCCGTGTAGTTTTCCCTCGAGGCCGTACGTTTGAGTTGTAGTTTTTTTTGTTGTGCTTTTTGTCACACTGCTCGCGAGCTCACCGGACGGGGAAAAGGTTCGAGGTTCATCTTCGTTCACTTCGTTTGACCAGCAGCTGTGCCTCTGCAATCTCCTGAAGGTGAGCTCAGCGAACCTCAACGCTCCAAGCCGCACGTCCGGTAGGGTTGGAAATAAATTAAAGCACAACGGAGACACTGCACTGTCGGCCCGAGTAGCCCAATTACAGCGCATCCTTCGAGAAGAGAAGGGTTCGAAACGAGCGTACCAGTCGCAACACTTGGGACACAAAACAGACGCATCTCGCTTGCGAGTGCGACCGGGCTGTACCAATCTTTAGTCTCCGGCGTTAAAATGTCCGAAAGCGTAGCCGGGAAAATTGAAAGACGAAGGCAATCATAGTGACAGAGGTGGCAGCAGCAGGAACATCATTAGGAATGCCGGGACGAGAACGATCGACTGCTCAGCTCGTGGCGGCAGCACAAATGCTACGCAATTGCGCACAGCAACTCGTACACAAAAACGCTCCCAAAGGGCCGAAAAAGGATTTGCAAACCCAACGGCCCCTTTCGGTGACGGCGATTGAGGATTGAGCGGCATACCGTTTTTTTTTATTTTGGTGCATTTTCCTTTTCACTAGTATTCACTTTAGTCTTCTAGTCTTCCAGCCAACTAGCTACTAAGATAGCTCACTGCTAAAAAAAAAAAAGACCAGATAAAAGGGAATGTTAATGAATGCACATCGCCGGGCCCACGAATTCCGCCCACTCAAAAATGCCCTGCTACAAGTCCTGGTAGCTAATCCTTCCCGAGGCGGTACAGTGTGACGCATTGGGCACAGAAAAAAAAAACAAATAAAAGAAACGTATTCTCCATCGTAAGCAGCATACGGTGAAAATTAAGGGTCCTTCTGGCGGAAACGACAATGTGGGCCCCTGGAGGAAAGATTAAGTTGGAAAAAGAGCTCAAAATTCGAATAGCACACCCAATTCAACAAACGCTACGGAAACACTTTCTTGCGCACAAACAACGCATAGTGTGACATGGTTCGACCGAGCGTGTTTCGCCTGTCTCCACGATGAGCTGTATGTTATTATTTGACTCACTGTTTAATCTGCTCTGCACCCGATTGTGCACTGTTGACGCAACGCACCGGAAATGAAGTCATAAACGTGGGCAACCTTGAGCGTGCGAGGCTGTGCTGTCAGTAGGCTGTGGGTCAGTAGGCTGATTCAATTTCCCGCTTATCAACCAGCACGCATCTCCACGTGCGGTTTGTGAGATAAATGTGGCTGCAACGAAGTGCAAAATTGAGGAAGATTGATTTTTTTAAAACATTCGCGTGTTTAAATAACCTGACGTAATAAAGTAAAGCAGTATCCATAAAATAGGACATTATAACTAGTAGTAAAATGTGTTGACAGTTTGTCCATCACTCGTGACTCTTTTCTACCAAAGTGTGGACCTCGATCTCTCGAGCGTCAAGAATTTAATGTCGCGTTCGAGCGAACACACGAAACGAAATCCCACCGGTCACCTGATTCCCTGTTCCAATTGCAGAAGCAACGGAAAATTCACATAATTACGAACACATTCATTCGAGTGTTCCAGTATTTCTCTCACCATTCACTACCAGCTGTATTTTCTAGCACCGGAGTAGCTTTATGCATTTTCGCTCTCGTTTGTATTCGTCCGCGCGATGAACGATAGAAAAAATGTTTAGATCGAAGAATTTTCCGCTCCAAAACATTTCAGTGTTCGTTTGCGACCTGATGAGAATACTTTGATCGAATAAACAAAGAAGAAATATTTTCAAGGGGTACCAATTAAAGAGATTCAATTTAAGTTGCAGCATTGATAGAATTACGTGACGGGATCGAAAATATTTTACTTTAATACTTTACTTTTTAACAATACAAATAAACATATGTTTTCAAATATGATCACAGTGACACTGTTAATAAAAATTTGAATTATTATATGTAACAGGTCTCATCTCAATAAAATAGCTAAGCATGTAAAAAATATCTTCAAAATTTCTAAAAATTCAATTAAATCTATACATTATGCAAATGTACGACTAGCTTCATGCAATTTAAATTGTACGTTTTTGAAACTGCATGGATGAAATTAAAAACAAAATTAAGTTATCGTATTTTTGCTTGATTTTACTAATGATTGAGATCATTAACAACTAAAAAATTTTCGCAAGACCAACGCTTCTTAACGTATTAATTCTGTTTTTTTATGAAAATTTTTCAAAAGAGCATGGTTTTGTAATAAACATTAAATACCATTATAACAGTTCAATATCTTTAAGTGAGTGATTTAAGATTCAGAAAACTTGCACTTAGCACAATTGCATCATAATTGTGATGTATGAAATTAGGAACGCAGCTTCAGTGAAAATAATGTTATGACTTACTTACTGTTTCATCGTACTTTTTTTGATTTAGAAACATAGTTATTTCATGATAATTAATAAAAAATAAAAACGATTTTTTTATAAAATGAAAAAAATATTCAAGATAAAATCTGATAGCCTTGAGATAGCAGACGTAGTTCAACACTACGAAATCAGTCTCATAAAACTTGAGCTTACAACCAGCTGCCAACAACGTAAACTGTGACCAATCACTTTCGCCGCGCTTCCCCTTCCTCCCTTTAAAATCTCTGCCTGCAGCAAAACTCTTCAGCCCGTCACATAAATCAATGCTGGGCGGAGGAACGTAAACGCTGTCAAATTAAGAGAGAAATAATAATATTTATGGAGTTGTGTGCCTCCACGCTTCGGTCGCTTCTGTCACTTCAGATAAGGTTCCGCGTCGGCTCGTGGATTGTGCGTGATTTTATTTTTTCTTGCTACTTTTTGGGATGTAGCATAGACTTCGGCACCGTTTCCGTCACCTTTCAGCTCGATTTGCCACCAAGCCACACTAGATGCCTCGACTGCAGCGTTCCAGCCACTCGAGCGAAGGCATCAATTTCCGTGCTGTAAACATTAGCATTCCCCAAGCACCCCAAGTCGGCTGAAATGGGCCCCGAGCGACTCTGGGCGGGCTGGGCTAACCACTCGCATCACTTTCCACGTCGGGAGGATCACAGCCACTGCGCCATGCCCCATCACACCTAAAGCCTCCCAAGAGAACGTCTCGTTTTCTGAGGGGAACGCATTTTCCATCGCGGCGCATAAATGACGGCGTATTTTCGCGAATTTAGAATGACTGCACGCACCGGCACCAGTCGGTACGCCAGATCGCCGAGTTGCCGACATTCGTGGCGATTCGAACGCGGGGTTCGAATAATTTATCGTTGAAAGCTGTGCGTGAATTCACAATAAATGATACTTGAGAACTCGCAATGCAGCGCGCTGGACGGTTGGAGATTTTTTTTGTGTGCAAAATGGAGGATGAGACAAAAGCGTTCAATATTGCAAATTTTACCATACGTTAGCATCGGATGGTGAACATATATTTGAACAGGCATATGCAATCAGAAGAAGAAAGGCAATTACATTTTAAATCAATACATTTGCAAAACTAAGAAAAATGTTTGTGGTCCTTACATGAGTACATTCATTAGTTATATAAATAGATATATATATTTAACCTGAAAAATATATTTGGTAATTTTTATACAAAATAATCAACTACATATACAAATAAAATTAAGCGTTTTAATTTACTAACGTTAGTTTTTTTAACTTTCTCCAAATCCATTCATTTTCAATATAAAACTAACATCGACTTTATGTTGAAAAAAGTTTTGCAAAAAAAAATCGCAAAAGATTTTTCAAAAGTCCCTAAACAAGAACTGAATTAAAATGTGAAGACACAAAAATAGGCCTAACGTTAAACATGCTATTAACAAATTCTAATGTACATAAAAGCTACAAAATCTAGTATATAATCCAATATTTATCGAATATGTTGCATCATCATCATAAATAATTTATATTATAATAAATCTATTGAATGAGATTAAAATTCAATTTTCTCAATTGATTATCTAAAGTTATAAAATTCATTAAATTAATACTCCACTATAAAGTTAGCTATAATAATAATCAATAATAAGATTCGTTCGTCCAATATAAAGTACTTTAGTAATATTTATCAATAAATGATAAAATTGGCAATAATTGGATAATTATTTAGAAAATGGAAAATTATTTACTGCAAACATGTTATTAAAATACTAACCGCCGAATTAAGATTGACTTACTAATTTCGTTGCAACCTATTTTAATTAGTGGATTGAATATTTTTAACAATTGTGGATTTCCTTAATGTTTTATTTTATTTGCAGAATATTTCATAGAACCTTCGTTCCGATACTTCTTCTTCTTCTTCTATTTGGCGTAACGACCGAAGTCATGCCTGCCGTTTAACCGGCTTTCTAGACTAATTTTTACCACCACAGCTGGTTAGTCACTCCTCGCTAGGGGGAGACGGTCCGAATGGGATCATGGTACCGGTCCTGTCGTGTGAAAGACCGGCGCCGCTACCACTACACCACCGGGCCGCCCTATATTACCCCGTACCCCCGTTCCGATACTATATTACCGATATTATACATACTGTTTTATATTCTAAAAAAAAATTAGAAACTAACATCCTGTTCAAACATCTCTCACCAAATAGAGTAAGCAACATCTACTAATGTAAAATCACGTACTCTGTCCACTCTGCCCGAGTTGAGCCTTCTCTTCTTCACCCCAAGGTGTACTGTAATTTTCCATTCGCCATTACAACGCGAGACACCCGAGTTCGACGAGATTGTCGATAACTTCAAATAAATTACCATGCTTAAGTGGTACCGAAAACGTGCCGAAATGGAACCGAAAAATTGTCTCCTAGACACGGAAGAAGTGCTGGCACCAGACACCGCAAGTGACCGGTACCGACCTCCAGCACTAATTTGTGCAAATCGATTTAGTACTCCCCCTCGATCCTTACACGTGGGTGGACAGGAATGAATTGATAAAAGAAAAAAGAAAAATCTCAATATGAAATACCAAGTGGACGGTTTCGGTTCCACTATCTGTGTCGTCCGGAACTGTTGCAGGCGATATGTTGTGTGAACGGGAAGTAAAAGAACGGGCTGGTATCGAAACCCGAAAATGTTTTGCAACCGATCGAAACTCTTCAGAAACGGACAAACGGTGCTTGTTATTGCATTTGAATCACCCCGTTCGTTAGAAACCGACATCCGGGGGTGAGTTGTTTCTTGGAGGCAACGATGTCCACAACGAAATACACGCCAAACGACAACTTCAACAGCGACCTCTGACCGTCCTCGGTTTGTTTTCATCTTTCGTTCAAAATCTTCTCCATATACCAGCGACCTCCCAGGCGCTCCACCTGCCACCCGCATTCAGAAAATCGTCCAGAAAATGCGCTTACGACGGCCAATCGAATATCTCAACCATTCGATCCCAGCGCTAGTGCTGCTCGTGCTTTCATATTCCACTCAGGTTCCGATCGAAACTAAAGTGATTCTCATTTGGAGCAAATAAAATTTCGCTTTGTTACCGATCCGTTTGATTCCGTCGCCGACCGTCAAGCGCCTGTGGTGTATGCAATCGTCTGCCTTCGATGAGTCCTCGGGATGTGGTGGAATTTTTCCCCTGAAACTGGTCCACGTTTTCGTTTACCACCGACAACCGTAACTGACAACGAATTCCGTTAGCGTTCCATTTCCCTTTATCCACTTCCGGGCACGATTGTTGCGATTTTTTCCTATCGATTTCTTACCTAACCAGATTTCTTTTCACCTTTTACCGGGACAGTTTTGTTCCAGAGGCAACATCCAAGAAAGAAAAAGACCCAGTTCGTTCTGCCTTCTATCGCTTACTAGTCACACACACACGCACGTTTGCTAGCCATTGCCGAAAAACGGAAACTGAGAAGACGACCGCACTCACGGGAAAATTTAAATTGTAAAATCTTGAAAATATAATTTGCATATTTTATAGCCGCGATATTTATTCAAATTGAACTTTAAAAGATTATGTGCCGTCTCGGGTGGGGAAGGAGGGTGTGGGGGGCGCGCCGACACAATCATCCCGATTGTCGAGTGCCGTAGCAAAGCGGGGAAACCTCTCACTGGAAATGAGATTATTTCCCACCCCATCCCTACGGTCAGGGAAATACGCCAGCCCAGCGAGTTGATAAGCTTAATGCGAGCGTAGAAATCACGCCAGAAAGTTAGTCGAAGTGATTTTTGTTATTTTTTGGTTGATGTTTTGGTTCCCTCGTTCCCCCTTCCCATCTCGCTCTCTCTCTCCCTTGCTCTCTTTCTCTCTTTCTCTGCCTCTCTTCTCATACCTAAATCGCTGAAATACTGACAACAAATTGGGCCCATTTATTCGGCGGGAACGATGGCTGGGTATTTTTCCATGGTTGCGATTTTTTACGCTCATCTCTGCTCACTCTCTACGCAGATTTCATCTTATTGCTTCGACCAGATTTCTCGCGATGTGCTTCGAACCCGAACATCTTGTACGAATTTAAATTATTTGCAAAGCGGATAAACGTTAAATTAACCAGTTGACGTTGCCACTACGCGAACTGTTGCTTTCCGGTTCATTTCATATGATGGTGGGCGATAAAGGGCAGGTTCTTTTTCGACAACGACGTTTAACAAGCTGTTCAATTTGAATTGACAACCGAAATAGATCGAATATCTTTCGAAGCGTTCAAACCGGGGTATATTAGATAAAAAAAGAAACAATAAAAACTAATATTGAATCTTAAACTCATCGGAGAATACGGAATCATAAATCATTATGTCATTTACCAGCAAAAGTTTTCCTATCTCGAATTCATATTTTGTTTTTAGAAAATTAAAAATGTGTCCGGCAAATTTGGGAAGAAAACCAATCAATAAATACATTGTAGATTCAATGAATTGTAAATGTCAAGCTTTACAACATTTGACTTTACTTTTTTTTATTGGATTCTTTGTATCTTAAATATATCCATGAAATTCCTACGATGAAATCACAACACTTTTATAAATTAATTGAAATTGGTATGTGCATATTCGGATTCACTTGCTTTGTGGTGAAAAAAAGAGGCCAGATGGGGATGACTTACGTCGAAATCTTTTTCCAGGTTGTAAGGAAATCTCATTGTGATTGTGAAATATTCTGAGTAAATAATGCAAAATATGCTACGTTAACGCATTGCTAGCAAATATTCTCAAACACAACGAAGGTGTCTCGCATTACAGCCAACGACCCCAAAAGCTACGTGTAAGCTGAATGAACAGAGGATGCATCGTCTAAATGTAAAGCAGATTAAAATAATATTACATTACATAAGATTAATATTATATTTTATACAAACAATCAATTACTTAAGGCACCAATTACTCATATAACCTTTAACAAGAAAAATGTTTATTTATTTCCTTGAACCAATAATTAAATTCAGAAATCCGCGAAAACACTTCAGCCGAAACGACATTCATCCGGTTTTATAGCAAACAATCAGTTCGATTCGGGAAAACAAACGGCAAAATCGCGCAATTTTTCCACGTAAAGTCATCCCACCTGTTTGGTTCGCTCTTTGTTTGTCAGAAATTTACGCCCAATTATGCCGAGCGTCAACTAACTGCCAAGACCTCCCGGATTTCGGAGAAAGCAGCAGTACAGAAATAAAAATCGACCGAAACTTCGCAAAGGATATTTCGTCGTTAGCTGGACCGAAAACTTTCTCTCCCCCAATCGCTCTCGGTGAGTGTTTGTTTCTTTTTGTCACTGCTACAGTCGGACGTGCCCTGTATATATATATATATATATATATATATATATGTTGGTGTGTGTGTGTCACACTAACGTCCCAACACATATCACACATGTTGGCAAGAGAGCGAAAGTTTCGCCTTTCGCCTGAGGAAATTTGCCGTTCCGGCCGATACGAAACCACAGCGAAACAATCCCCCAACACTGGCGACGGGACGGGTTCTGTCCGGTTTCGGTCGGAAAAAGTCGCAGCAGCAAACTTGGTCGGATTGTTGTGGAATTTGAAGCCGTACGGGAAGGGAGTTTTTCTCGGTGAAACTTTTACCCCGAAAACTATTATTACTTCTTCCACACTCAAACAAACATGCTGTCGGGTGGAGATTTTTCTGGGACAACGCCTTTCGGGATGGGATGGAAGAGAACGGGATTAGTTTGGCAGTTTTAAACCTCAAACCCTCCCCCTTGAGATGCAGAGCTTTTTTGCAGAGAACGATGTCGATCACACCTTAACCTCCCGCTCCCGCTGGCCGCGCAGTCGAAACCATCTTCGGTCGAAAACACAATAGGAATAAAATTTTACTTTTATTACTCGACACACTCTTGGCCTCTAATGGGTCAGTGTCTTTGGGGCCGGGTTCGAAAAGATGTGTAGCAAGGTAGTTAACGTACACCGATCGTTAGACGTGCTCCAGCGCCTAAATGGTGCTAAGGTGCACCGGCAACATTTTCAGAATGCAAATGTTTGTCCTTGGTAAAACTCTCGATTGCATTACCCGCTACTAAGGCCGGTGCAAAATCATTGAAATCTTAAAAGTTGTTTCCATTTTCCCCTCTACTGGCGGTACAGTCGTGTCCGTTGTGTTACGCTTCATGCGACTCCCTTTCCGATAAACACACAAATCCGTACAATTTGCTACGAAAGATAAACTTTTTTATTATCCTCCCAATCCCACCCCAATCCCAAAAATCTCTGCTCAAGTGATCACCATCCCTAATACACTCCATGCCGCCGTGACCCTGGCCGTAGTCGTAGCATCCTTCGGCAATGTGAAGCAAAGCGCCACTGGGCACTTCAGTTTAGACCACGGCAGGCAAAACTTTTCCCTCCTCAAAGGAAATTGGGCAGAAAAGCACCGCCAAAGCTCAGCACAAATCCTATTCGCTAAATCACGAAATCCATCCGGCAAACAAACAAACAAACAATGCAATAAAGGGCTGCACAAAGATGTTATGTTCAGTCAACCGTTCTCAACGTGAACATCGTCCAACCGTTGCCTTGCAATCCTGTGTCTGTGTGCTGAAGGTGTCGCAATGAATGCACTCACTCTCTCTCGTTCGGTCTTGGTTCCTCGTGCTCAACAATGTGCGGAAAGGATATCTACTCACAAAGTGCTAAGATATTAGCTACACTGTTAATTCTCTTACCCCTCTCGTGACCCTCCAACGACACAGCCAATCTTCTTCAGAGCAGATCAATCGAAACCGAACCAATGCTGGGCAAAACTACAGTTGGCAAGTATGTAATCGCTGTGTTCGTTTCTCCGCTTATAGCATGTTCACGTTTTCCAATTTACACCGTCTAGTCGTACCCAAGACACGCAACTAGCGGGATTGTGACAATCACGAAACACGTAACGATGATACTGTCGTTACACGTGCAATGAAAATAAATACCCAACTTGGTTAAATGTTCTGTAAATTGGACCGTTTTTTACACACGATTACTCATTGCGTTTTGTTTCGGATTGTGATCATGTTATGGACGTACAGGTGTATGTGTTTTGGTTGTTTTTGTTTTCTTACTGCGAACCAGATAACTTTTACACTTATTTTCAAAAAGCTTATTTAATTGTTTGGAAAAATCTTCTTCTTCTATTTGGCGTTACGACCGAAGTCATGCCTGCCGTTTAATCGGCTTTCTAGACTGATTTTACCACCATAGCTGGTTAGTCACTCCTCGCTAGGGGGAGACGGTCCGAATGGGATCATGGTACCGGTCCTGTCGTGTGAAGACCGGCGCCGCTACCACTACACCACCGGGCCGCCCCAAATCTGGAAAAATCTATATTTTCAATAACTAACAACTAACATCGAAAAATAATTACTAACAGTTAACAATAACTACAAATAATTGCTACAACTAGCTAAAATAAAAAATTATAGAAAAAACATACACTATTATGTTTTATAAAATATGTTTTTTTAACTCTAATGATGGTAGTTACACAAATTCATTAACGTTGCAGTTGGTAATCTATTATCTACTAAATACTAAACTATGTACTGTGTTGTCTACTAAATACTAAATAAAATATTTCATAATACTGTACTTAACGATATTAATTTTATCCGCATAAAACTATTCTTAAATGTTCATTTTCAAAATTGTTACTATTTTTGTAACCTTAAAGATTCAAACAAAGAGTATTCATGATTCATTAAAATGAGATGGACACATTATAATTGACTCAGCTAATTGAACTATTTTCATTTTTCTTCCCTCACGTTTCGCTGAAAAAGTAACATTGTTACCATGACTCACACTCAAGGCAACATCGATTACTTTTGCTCCACTCTTCAAGCAAAGCAATTCTCCGGCGCAGATGCATCGGATGACTTTATTCTATTCCACACAACAACACCAACAACAAAAAACGCGCAAAAGCGAGGTGGCAAGCGAAGGCAAAAACAAACCCTGCAACCAGTGCCAGAACGCTTATCGATATCAATAAATTTACCACGGCTATGATCATAAATTTTCATTATAAAATACTTAGCAGCAATGCAGAGAATAAAATCTTATGCTCGTGATGGTCGTCTTCGTACGTATTTTTTTTGTTCTCTTGTGTTAAGCTCCCGGGCGTTTGCATTGTTTCCCGAGCGTCATCGTAGGTGGTGCTGCAGCTGGTTTAGAGGGGTGTTATGGTGGGTAGGTTTTTTATGTGTTTTCATACTCTGTCCCAGCCAACATCACCCAATCTGCGGGGATCGCAGCGCATCGTACAACTAAAGGCAGTGAGCTGGGTTGTGCCAAAGAAGAAACACGCCCCATGAATCCTTATCGAAAAGCAAATAACCATAAGATTTAATTTTTATATTGACAGATTTCTGCTTCACCAACCAAATGTTCACGTTGCACCCGCGTTGAAAGTCACTTACTGTTTCCACCACAAACCCACGCGCCCCACAGTTGTTCGAATTTGTTTTCTTTTCCACCGTTTTCGTGTGCCCTTTCAACCGTCTGCCACTTCGGGTAGGTGAACCGTATGCTTCGACGTGTTTGGCGTAATTCACCAACCCAGCCCGAGTTGAGGAATGTTGTTGTTCCCATCAAGGCGCGAACAAATGATCCCATTATTTAAAAAAAGACCCAACGAAAATTGGTGGTCTGCTTATTCGCCTACTAACTGCACAGATTTTCAACAACCACGAGCCGTTTGGAGGCGGCTTCTGCCGAACGATGGAAACCAAGGAAACGGGCAATAATATCGAACGATGGCTTCCTCCACCGCACCAAGCAGGCGTTGAAAAGGCGCGACAGCGTTACAACACGTTATAAACATGCTAATGACAAAGGACGAAGAAAATGTTTAAATAATCTTAATGGACCGCGCGCTTTAGTACAGACATTCCGGCTAAGTGGAAGATTTTTTTTTCATTTTAAACCATCCAAGGTGGAACAGATTACGTTTCGCCTACGTCCAATACTTTGCCCTTAAAGTAAGCGGAAAAGGGAAACGATCTTCCTTCCACCATTCTGCGTACCCCCTATCGAACCGATCAATCGACTGTAAGAGTGCGCAAAATCTGAGTTGCGAGGCGATGCAAAATACGTCCTGCGAGAGTATCATTTACGAACACGGTGACACATTTTCTCACACGCAGCCCAAAAAAAAAGCTAGACTTCTGTACCGCTTGTTCCGACTTGACACGAGCCGAAACTCGTAAAGAGTCGCGCTGATGATGCGCCGTGACCGTAAACATAAAACGTAACGACACTTGCAAAGGGCCTGTTAATCCATTAAAAGATGGTCGTGAACGAACTACCGTATCGCACGTCGTTTAGAGCCTAAAGCCTCTAAACTGGCTCGGTTGCTAGATGGTTTCAGTTGTCTTTATCGCTTGGTTATTTTTTTATTGTGGGGTCGAACACTGGGCAAATCCAAAACAAGTTGACGAATTTGTTGTGTGCTACTAACTGCTGCAGAAATATAAAAGAAAACAAGGCCATTTAGTGCAACAGTTCACGTAATTCTTCATCATAAAAAAACTTGAAATCGATATAATTTTGTAAGAAATGTGGTTACAAATTAAATTAAATCTGTCAGTCTAGCTAGTAGTTTATTACACAATGTATACAATGTGTTTTAAAACACGTTCCTTCTCAGATTAAAGCTTAATAACAATCATTTAACCCACTGTGTGATGCGCTCGTTTTCGGTACGCATCGTACTATAAAACCGCGACCACAAAACCTCCTCGGGAAGTCTCCAAACGCCCCGTCGCGGCACACCATCGGAAATCATCACAACCAGCGACGACACTGCAATGAATCAATAATGATGTCTTCATCCCATCGCCGATGTTTCCGATGCCTACACCGAACGTCCCTCGGTGTCGGCTTATTCTAGACCTATGTCCGACAAACCGCGTTCCGAGGGTTGAGCATACCTTCGTCTTCCTTAAAACCTTGCTGGAATGTACGGGAAAATCAGCTTCAACAACAAGACACCCGATCCGTTGCGCGTCTGGCAGGGCAATTTGATGGCTACCCTCGGGAAGGGAATTTCCTTCGATCCTTCCGTGAAGTGGAGCAAAAATGTCAATGAAAAAATCGTCAATTTTCGGCACGGTCAATAATGGAGGGAAAAGAGAAGCTTGGTGAACATTGTATGGGTGAAGCGAAGATGAATAGAAGTGTAAAAAAAATACTTAACACTCTTTTTGTGAGAAGCGGTTATATGTTGCGCAGATGGACAGTGAAATAATAATTATTTTTTTTCATAATTGTTCAGTAACGGATAACCTAGTTCACTGTGCAAACTGATGTATATAAACAAAAGAACAATTAAGTTAAGAAGACTCGATGCAGTTCCTTAGATGTGACGCTTAAAACATCATCAACACTTACTCTGTACAGCATCGAATACTCCCTTAGGTTTTTTCTCAAAAAGTTCAATTTACAATCACAAAAAAAAACAAAATCAAAAATGTTTCTTCGATTTTCTTACATCATTTTCCCACAAGCAAAAATCTAAAGTTACTGCACCTGAGCAAAGAAAATCTTAAACATACTAAAAATATAACCATTAATAGGTTAAATATATATTTTACAAATATCAAATACTCCCAAAATGATTGAGATGCTATAATGCATTTAATTATCATAGCATTTTTTTCTGAAATGACTCGCTTGTGGAAAAAAACAAAAATTAAAAAAATACGAAATAAAATTAAACTAGCTTTCGTTTGTCGAATTCTTTAACGGAAATTCATCAATTTCGTCTACAAGCTTTTATAATATTAATGCCTGAGTATATGTAGTGTGTAAATCATCGCATAATGTTTGATGTTGCGTTTTGAAGGTTCTTTAAGCTAAGATTGAGTAATGAATAACGTTACTAAACAATAACTATAACACACGTTCCTCTTTGTGTGTCTTGTCGAGTAAGTACTCAAAACACTGCTTAATCCATAAACAGAAGCAAGCTTTCCTCGCAAATGTACGCTTGTCGCTTTGCCAGCTTTTTATTTTTAAAAGCCTTGTTTGGCGACGGGATTTCTTTTGCTGCACCCCACCAAACCATGTCTTTCATCCGTTTATTCACGGATTTATATCTATCGCGCTATGTTCACGCAACACCATCGATTTAGTATCGACTTTACTACTCATCTCTACTTGTTTTCATTTTTCAAAAATTCATCCACAAGACAGCGAAAGAATTTTTGCCCACGCGTTCCACGAATTTTGTACGATGGAAACAAACGGGGGAACAAAATCAATGGGCATCCATCAGTTTTCGTCAAGCACCGGGGATTAGAGTAATTTTTTAGGATTATCGAAGTCATAAAGTATTCAAAACGTGCTCGATGCTCCACCATACACCCCTAACGTGCTGGGAGGGAATCGATGAGTGAGACTAAAATAAAAGTTACCATCACCAGCCGCTCCCACACGCGCGCACACACACATACACGCAGTACGATTCGCTCATCCGTCATGGAACATCCACAACGAACCGATGGCGCGATGGGACAGATACGCCAACCGGAACAAGACGTTTACAAATTGGTGAAAATCTACGTCAAATTTGTAACGTTCGAAATTTTCGAGCAAAATCCTCTAGATCCACGCTCGAAGCTGTCGCGATGCTTTCACCCATGCCATTAATCTTGCATCGGGCGCTACGTGAACGGTAGTGCCATTTTTCCTCTGTAACATTCCAGCGCAGCACCCAAACCCACGCACGCTTACGCGAAAGGTAATGGATGTGAATTTAATATTGAAATCCGTTTTTTTCTCGCCACATTGTTTGCAACACGTTCCGACCGCTTGGAACCAGTATAAGAACACTTTATGTTCACGTTATAATTGTGTTTACTAGTGATTAAATTTCAACTCCCGAAAATGAGATGCGTCCCACTTGCTGCAAACACGACACCCCCTACCTACCCCACTTAATTGAAGCCCATCGTGGACCGCAGAAACAAACAGCAAACTTTCCAAAAACGGTCACTGTTGCATTAAACATCTGCCAGTCGCGGCCCGTCATCTGGTCGCGGTGGTGGTTGGAGACCCGAAACTTTTTCCTCAGACACCGCGACTCGCCGGTTGGTGGAATGTGGTTTGCTTTTGGTGAAATAACAGAGCGGGAGTGTATACTTTTTTGTTATTATTGTTGGTATCGCTATGCCTCGTCAGACTTCAGCTACGTTGCTTTGCAGATGACACGTGTCAGTGGGGGAATATTTTGGGTGTATTTTTCTGATTGACTTTGTGTCCTTTCAGCAGCTTTACTATGTAGGCATAAAGCGAGCGATGTAGGCCATATCAGAAATATGGCACATGTTGTCTCCAATAGTGTTTTTTTTTTTTATAAAAGACTTTTGAACCAAATTGATTCTGTTGAATTGATTTAGGGAAACTTTGAAAAAAAATTGAAAAATTTAGGGAAACTTTTTTCTACTTTAGGAAGACTTGGACTGAGGTAATGTTTCTGCCTGAAAGAACGTTCCGAATAAAATTATCGTACGAAAAATAAGTGACGCTTTTATTTTTTATAAAATAGATAGCCTTGAATAAGAAAATATGTATAATTTCGTGAGAAAAATTGCCTTAATATTAATGCCGAATCTTTACGAAATCGAATGTTTGACAATAAAAGACTAAAAAAATATTGATAATAAAAATGTGAAAAGTTGAAGAATTCTAAAAGAGTTTGGCAAAGTTGTAACTAATAACAATATACATAACACATTTTCTTGATTTTTATACATTTTTAAAACTATTTTTATTATTTTTCACTATTATCAGAATCGCTCCCTTCAACAAAACTATACGCCCACCTACGTATATTTGAGTTTTTCGATAAAAATTACTTTAAAACCACCACTTTAAAATTCGTTTAAAAATACCTGCAGTTTTGAACATACTTAGTTGAAAGTATATTGCAAATGAAGCAAATTTTGATGAAAGAATTTTTATATTGTCTCGTATATTGGAAACCTTAACAGAACCTTTTTGTTTTAAAAATGTTCGTATTTAAAATGTTAGAGAATCAAGGAATATTCTAATATAAATAATCCCCTGTTCCATTGCAAAGCACTTTAAATTGTGTAAGAACTAGTGCTGTTCTATTACTTCAAATCCTCTCATCACCGATTATCTTGATATATTTCTTATTCTATATTTCTGTGAGACTCTCACACATACAAGAAGTGCTCAGAATAACTTTATTTCAATACGCACCCGATCAACCAGGATAACGTGTCCATAGATCTCACCCAAGAGTGTTTTCTAGCAAAAAAAAATATTGACAATTTCAAATTGAGATTAAAAAACATAACATGAACAGCATTAAATTCCTTTAAATTTTATGAAAATTATACACTTTTGAACGTGGGTAAATTGAAATAAATTTTTGACTCAGTAAACTAAAAAAAAGCAATGAGAATTCAAAACTTCAATAAGTAATGGAGACAATCAATGATAAACGTGAAGTTTACGATGATGTATAGTATGACACCATGCCGAATGGAAAATTGCTCTATACCATTGTTTCTAATACACAAATAAATGTAATGTAATTTAGAATCATTTAGAGCATTCGATACAGGTTTCTTTAAATTTAATCGAATAGTTTCAATAATTATTTGTCTTTGTTTAAAAACAACGTCATTACGTTGTTGCATTGCACCTAAAAGGACTTCAATTAAATTCCTTCTTTCCTGGAATAAATCGTACAGATAGCGAATGCGGTATCTTTTTTACTCTTATTTCGCTATAATATTTTTCAAGTTACTTTTCTATGCTACCGTTTACTTTGTTTCATCTCATTTCCCTATAAAGCGTAGGCGTTTCAACGAACCACCATCGTAATTATTTTTCAGTGATTGTGGCAAACGTAAGTTGAATTATGACGCCACTTTAAAAAGCATTGAAGTTGAAAATGCTATACGTAATAATTATAAAACCAGTAGAGGTCGCACAAGAAATAAAAATTTAAAATAACAACTGCTTTTTATGACCCCTTACCAAATAACTCAAAAATTCAATTGAAAGTTCAATTGGATGTACATTTAACAAAGTTATAAATATTGTGATTGTGAAATTTAAAAAATTTAAAAATCTGTGATAGTGAAATTTATATTATTCCATCGCCAATCGTAACGGATTGTTCACAGAACAAAACGAGTGCAAACGGTGAGGAAAAATATTACATGTTTCCTTGCATCAAGCAACTCGCTCAGCATACCATCGTACCAGCATCAGGTGCAAAGTGGAAAGATTCATTTCACGGGGCTAGTATGAATTATGGAAAGCACATTGTGAAAACCGCACACTCACGCTACTTTCAGCGAAACGGTACATTCCTGGACATATAGGAGACAAAAACATAAATTCTCGCCTCACTCACCCTGTACCAAGCTCGGTGACGTGAATTATGTTAAGGAAACGGTTATTTTACGCCCAGTCATCGGTGACCGTGGTAAGTAATTGTTATTGCGAAAATTTAAAATGGATTTAACATTTCAACCTGCGTTTTAAATGTCTTTCCTAAATCCAGCTTTTGTACACGGAAACGTGACCAAACCTATGCCAAAGGAATGTTAAAAATGTAAAAAATAGATACATGAATATTTCATCGGATCGGAGCTGACGACTGCCTCACACTGCCATCAATCAATAAATCAGAATGGAAAAGTGCACTCATTCAAAGATGGACATTTATTAAAAAGGAGTGCCCGTTATTGATAGCTTTACCGTACTCCAACCGCTCGACCCATCAGGACCGATCTGGTAATAAATCGCTAATCATATTTAACCATTTTTCGACGATCAATCTCAATTTGAGATAGCGACACTGTCTGAACACCGGTCTCATTCTCTGTTGAAACCAATTTGTCCCTGGCTCCTCTCCGTTTCATCCCCAGGCCACAACACGTAAACTAACCTACGGAACTCACCAAACATCGGACACCTCTCCGATGGGTCCATCAATCATTAACATAATGTATGCTAACGTGCGTCCTACGCTTGGTTTTTTATCTCTCACTTCATCGATTCACCCTGAGCGGGAATTGTTCAGTTTTACGAAAGGGGCTTTCAAACTAAACACCATCACAATCAACGCAACATATCTAAACTGTGTGCGATCAATCGTACCAACGTGCTTCATGATTTCACGAACGCGCTTAATTGAGTGCGATGATAATTTAGCCAGCCTCAGACAGCGTGTGATAAATCCGCCCCTCTTCGGTCACTCTATCCGGTCACGAACATCGAGAATCAATTGCTAGATTAGGACGGGACGAAAAATGATGCGAAACGCACGCACGAATGCGCTTCCCGCTTCCTGAACGGTCATATTGCAACATTTTACGGATAAACTCGTTATGACTCCCAGTTGGCTAATGATCATAAATATTTATGACGCCATCGCTCAAAAACCAGACCAGCGAGACGAGGGGCCTGCCGTCATCATCCTATCCGAACGTTCCCCTGGGAGTTGCCGGGGTGGCATTCACCGAGGTGTCATTTACGGTTCTCTTCTATCGAAAAATTAAACGAAAGCGGTACTTAAACACCACTTCGACGGGTACAGTGAAGAATAACATTTTACCTGCGAAAAATCTTGCTATTTCGATCGAAATAACTAGCCCTTGTGAAAAACGGTACATAAAGGCTCACATACACACGCACACAAACACACACACACAAATGCACACATGCAAAACAGATGCGCAGCTATCTTTCCACCAAAACCTCAAATCAGATGCTGACGCAGCAGCAGGTTCGTATGGGGCGGCTTTCGATATCAACTCCGTTGAATTAATGCGAAAATCAATTATACGCTTTGCTACATTCCTACGACCGTGACCAGTGCCATCAAATGCAACGGCACGAAACAGTCAGCACTCGCCCATACGGTAGCACTGCCTAAACGATGCCAGCAACATAACTCGCCCCCGACTCCCTCTCCTCGCTCACTCCTGAAGTTATTAAATCATCTACAATACAATTAGACTGCACGATGAACTCACCCGTAACCTCGATCGGGGTTGCTCTTCTGGCAGGCTTTCCGGCGCTGGAAGGATTAATCGAGTGCTATTTAGTGCCGGAACGTTGGTGCAATGTGTGCACCAGGAGCTTCTAGCACCGTCTAGCGGCATCAGAAGGCATGAAACTAGTGGGCGCGCGATTGCATCTCTTTAGCGCGTGAAGTACCATGCGCCTCCATTGTGACCTGGAAGTGGGATATTTTCGGACGGTTATTAACGGCTTTCTGGTTGCAGTCAGTGAAACTGATATCATGCGATTATGAGACCTTATTTTAGCGTAGCTCATCTATCGTTCGATGAAAGAAAAATATAGCTAAATTTATGCGATATAATTATATCTCTGTTATTCTCTGAATCTGACTGAGTTTGTAGAAAATCGTATTGTAATAATGTTTTCATAATTCAGTAGTTGAGAATGCCTCTTTAGAATGGATTCCTGTTCCATCAACCAAACTCAGTCACAGCCAAAATAACAACTCACGATCAAAAACAAAACCATAATCTATTCTGAACACTTGTAGTTAAAAAAAAAATTGTATAACATAGAATACTCTTCAATAGTTTTTTAAACAGCAAAATCTAGAGTAGTTCGTGACCATTACTTTACCATTACGTTCATTACTTCACTAAAGATAGTTTCTATTCCACTTTTTTCACCCATCAAGTTGAATTGGTACAAATTTAGTCAAATTTATCTACAACAACTCAAAACCCCTTCTAACGAAGCTCCATCTTATTAGGATTGTTAAACTTTATGCTTTATGCTAACATCTATAACTTAGTTCTTCCTAAGTTATAGATGCATTTCGAAAAATTAGTAATAATACCAAACCTAAATGATGTATTTGAAAATAGTTTTTAAAATAAATAATGCATTTTGGTGGCTTGCAATTTGTCTGTATGAAGCGTTTTATATTGTTTTAATCACACAATTCCACTTTTATAATGTTTATGTTGTCTTTCATTTCGTTTAATTC
The DNA here is from genome assembly GCA_000956215.1 of Anopheles farauti No. 4. Classification (NCBI taxonomy): domain Eukaryota; kingdom Metazoa; phylum Arthropoda; class Insecta; order Diptera; family Culicidae; genus Anopheles; species Anopheles farauti No. 4. Next base: position 68,108 of record JXWZ01013560.1, on the reverse strand, counting down.
CGAAGATATTTATCATAGTTATTAATGATTATAATGTCTAATGGCTAATCAATGAAATATGTTATCAATAAGTACATAAACATATCATCTGCTAAATACAAATGACTTATTTTATTCTGTATTATCAAAAAATAAAAACTGAACAAACTTTATAAACAATAATTTCAATGATAAATGTCTATACTTATCACAAAACAGCATCAGGATACTTCAAAATTGTAAATGGTGTCAAATTAGTGTTCTAAGTAATGTTCTTTCGAAAAAAAATATCGATCAGTGCTCTGGTAATACTGCTCCTAATGTATTTTCAAATAATGTTTGATCATCACCCTTTAAACTAAAATTGCATTCCATCATTTAAACACGAATCCACGATCTATCACACCAGATTATTTTTGTCGAACATAATAGAAAAAAGAGAAACTGGTAGCCCAAATGGTTTAACTGTGTTTACAACACGAGACTCAACTTAACAAAAAAGACATATGCACATCTATCGCCACCCTGTGTGTTCAACTAATGGAGACCTTTCAATTGGTGTACTTTTTTACCGAAGCAGTTGATGAAATGTGTTCCTTTAGAGAGCTTCTCCATACCGGTCCATTTCAAACCTTTACTTCAACCTGACAACAAGGGGATAGAACGATTGATTAGATTTTCCTTCATAACGACAACCGACCGAGCATCTCCCATCGTTGGGCAATCGATCCAGCCCCATTCTCGGAGTGTGGCACCCTTTACTGCTTTCACATCTAACAAGTACCGGATTCCTGAGACACCACAAGGAAGCAACCCAGAGGTTGCCGAATATGTTGTTGCCGTTGCAACAATGAACTAATCAAATATTGAACCCAAGATGGATCGGAGTGAAATGAGAGAAAAATCACCTGCTACAAGCCCGTACATTGCACGGGGCAGAAGGAAAGGCATTGGTAGGGAATGTATTTGGATATCAAGTCCTAGGTCGTACCAAAATTTCGATTCTTCTTCCGAGCGAGAGAAAAAAAACATCCACATAAAGGGGTGATGGTTGAGCAATCATCGTTTGCCGAAGCAGGTGAGCAGAAAATAAATCACACGTGCTAGTGAACGGGAGAAAGTAGGGTGGAAATGTAGCGCTCCCGTACACGGCATTGGTCTAATGTGAAGTGTAGCCTGAGTAGAAGCTCGGCACGTGCATTAGCCGAGATTGATGATTTCCATACTTACTGGATCGGTTGTTTTTTTTTTTTTCTTCGGAAGGCGAGGTGAGAAGAGCTTTGGTATGTTTCTTTTCGGCAAAAATTCCTCGTACACCCTCAAAAAACCGTATCATCTTCGAGAGAATTTCATCACACTCCCACTCAACCTTTAGCAGATGTTCGTCCCGGTTTAGCAGGACTGGATCGAATTCTTTCGTTTTTTCAACCGGTCCGAACGAGGAGCATCCGAACCAAATGCCTCCAGCATAATTTGGAACAGAAATCCATCAATCGAACAACCATCCCACACGGTCAAGACGGACGACGGTCCTAGACGACGAAAACCTTTTCGGCCTTTTGTAACGCGGTTTCGGGAAAGATACGAAAAGAGCTTTCCACCAACATTACCATCACAATGCGAACTGTTCGTGCACGGCGGGTTTTACCCATAACGATCGCTGCGATCACAGTTTTTCATCCACTCATTCGAATCACTTCCCTCAATTCGTCCCGCCCCACGGAAGATGATGGATTCGATGGGACAGCCGATGAGATCGATCATTGAAGGTTCACATTTTCATAATTCACGCGGAGCATCTACGGTACGGCTGCTGTTTACCATAAACATATTCGTGCATTGAATTCATATTCATCGAGTTGACCATGGGGATGGGGATGTTGCACAGCGCATCAATCGTAATCTAGTTGTGGCTTAATAAATGGAATTTATTAACTGTACATTAAGCATCACAGCACTGGACAAAAAAGCAAAAAAGGGCGTCATGTTTTATTTTACAAACTTATATTTTTCATTGGTTAATAGTATTTAAAACATTTAACGCATGAAAACTTTTAAAGAGAAGAATGCCTTCAACACGTCTTGCTAGATAGCAATTGCGCTGTCGAATGTCAACTACTGCCAAAGAAAGTACATCGGAAGAGGATACAACAGATGGATTGAACAGATACGATTCGGGTGTTCGGTGCATTTCACACGGTGGCCTATGACGCAGCAGCCGGAACGATCCCACTAGTCCACCTACTGGAAGAATATATTTGGTACCAATATTTAATAGCAGCAAAGAAAGGATTGCCAGGAGACACCATGAGGCGGCAACGAGAGGAGACTCTACAACTTTGGCAACAACATTGGACTACTAGGACAATAACAGGAGCGAAAAAGAAGTAGCTTATTAAGGATATCTCAATGTGGATGCCTCGCAGGTATGTAGAGATTGGTTTCTTGGTAGTCAAAATCCTTACCACACACGGGTTTCGGTGACGCTTCTTTGTAGCAAAGAGCATTCTGCAAGGTTCACCGAACAGCCCAGTATATCCTTATTAGCGTTGCCTTCGGATTAGACAACAGATTCAGAACAGTAGCGCTGATTTAAAATATGAAAAATATGCCCTGCACCGCTCCTGTCAAGTTTTTATTTCTTATATAAATTATATAACAACATTTTGGATAATTTTTCTATCGTAATTTTGCTGGGTTTCTCCTCCTTCGAAACCCAAAGTGAATCACTTCAGTTTTCCTCACTTCATAATCAACGACTTTCATCCATTACCTTTTTTATATACAAGCACAATATTTTTCGTGAATCTTACATCGAACTGAAGTATGCACATAATCCTTCAAAAACAAAAGCAATGATTATAAAAGAAAACACTTTCTCCCCGGCATAACTCGTTCTGGCAACAAAAAATGAAAGCAAAGAAAAACGTTATTGCTTAAACTAAACCTAGCTCATTCCTACGCTGCCAGCTCTGAAGCACAACGCCACAAGGCTACCGAACCAAACGAGCCGCTAAACTTTTGGGCAATGAATAATTCAATGAGCGCACTAGCACTAGCTGCAAGTTCACGGCTAGTTCGAGCTACTTTCGAAGACTCCCCTATCACTCCCACTCGGCTTCGTCACTGCACTCAAAACTGCATCGTTTTCACTCCTTGGGTAGTTTGCTGCAAGTCCAAGCGCGAAGAGAAAACTGAAACCGGCTTTCCATCGTCAAAAAAGGTCGCAGCAAAGTTGCGATCCTAACGATGCTTCGCTAGCGCCAACGAACAAGGCCAACGCATCCCGAACGATATTCATCGCCGCTTATAATTGAGGACCGAAAACTACTGGGCCAATACGAGTTGGTTGGTAGCCAGTTGGTGTTTCAGTAGACTGCACCGTGTACCCGTAAGCTATACAAACCCACCCGACGGGATCGATTGCACATCATCCCGCTGTTCTGCCAAAGTAACCGCCTGTACCACAACAAAACCGAACAGTGTAACGAAATGGGTTACACAGATTGGGTCACTTCCTGCATCCTCGTAGAGCTCGGTAAGGCGAGACAATGGTTTTGACCACCAGGCAACGACATAAAACCATGTCGAACAGTATGGCGAGACGAGAGGTGTCCCAAAAAAACGCCGAAAAGTATGCTCGTCCAGCGAGCGAGGTGAGAAATATAAATTTAAATATTTTCCGCTTCCCTATCAATCATCGTTGATGGTCTTCGCCGGTCCGACGGCATGGGATCTCTGATCCCTCTCTGCATCCCTTCCGATTCAAATTGTTCGTGCTTGCAGCTGATGGGTCGTTTTATGGAATAGCTGTGCCGTAGCGAAATATTTACTCTTTTTTTCATTCACTCTTTCATTGCTACCTCTATATTAAATGTCCTTTTACATTTTCGACACTTTTCGCTGCTTTTGCGCTGGTTCTGAATAGCGGCCACGAACGCCCGCTGTGTACAAAGGCTCACCATCACCGGTATGCACTATTTGGGGACCTGGGACTTGTAACACATACGAGGGGTGACTCGTCTACTCCTTCCAAACACTCTGCTTTGACTCTATTTGCGATTGGAGCTACGTGTTTTTTTTGTGGAAGAGTGAGAATTTTTCTACAGGAAAAACTACGCGGTTAGATCACGCGGCCCAGCGACTGTAAAGTAACTGTGATTTATGGCGTGAAGGGATTTTTATCACAATAGCAATTTCCACGTCCGTGATCGTTTGACCATTTTTTTTTTTTTGCAAACGTTGATAAAAAACAAAGCATTTTTTCTTTCGACGGCGTGAACGAATAAACGTAATTGAAGTTTGGTCGAAATTTAAAATAATAATACATAATGCATTTTCAGTTAAAACTACGAAATTTGAAAAAAAAAAAAAATTATGACATAATTAATATTAGAAAATCAAAAAATCTTGTCGCATACTATGTTCTTACCCTGCTCCATCCGGTTTTTCATCAAAACATATTAAATTAAAACGAAATCTATGTATGTTTCCTTCCAACTAAAGGAAAAAAAAAACAATAGCACTTTGTATCATAGGTGTTCAAATGCATTTCCACACCGTAATCCTTCCCTCAACGACATATAGCACACGCACGTAAATCAATACTCATGAAAACACGGTACAAGGGAAGTAATCACGATAATCACTTAATGTTCGTGTGCATTCATATTTTCCAGCTCGGCGGGTTTTTCGCACAAGCGGAATGAAGCGGATGGCACAGTAATGGGATGACCGAAATTTGCCAACCCGAACGAACGAGAAATGCATGCAATTTCGAACACGGTCTCATTTGTGGCGTAAAATATTGATAAGCACGTCATGTGCAGTAAGATGCAATTTTCTGCTGCGGATTTAAAGTGCATTATAGTTTTGCGGGTACCTCAATGCGTATGTCGTTCAAATGAGAAATACCAAAAAAAGAAACATATTTTATGAGGTTGAGTATTTTGTATCGACAAACAAATTTTACTAAATATTCTCAGTTCTGAATACTAAAAATTCACAATTTTCAAGTTTAATTTCGTTCAGTGAAGCTCCAGTTGGTTGGAATTAACTGTATTAAATGATCTACCATACGTTTTATTGTATTCTTATGATTGTGTAGAATTTTTAATTAAAAATTAATGTATTTGACGTCAACAATAATGATAAAAAATAATGTATTACTTATAATACAAAGACTGGATGGTCATTTTGTTTTGAATTGCAACCAACTGGGTCTTTTAGAGCAAATTATTATCACCAACAAACGACAAGGAAAAACTATATGCAAAAAAATGGATCGCTACCAAATATATTCCAAATGTACAATTTAAATACAAGAACTTTGCCGTTCTTCATAAAACAATGAATTAGCAGTCAAATAGTACAAACTTACACTTACTCTTTGTAATGTCTCGGTTAAATTAATCAAAGCTCTCTTTTTACATGTTGCACTGATTTCAATTAACCACAAAATATTCTTGATGGAACAGAAAATTCATATTCATAAAATCATAGCAAATATAAACACAAGTGATTCGCCACACAATAAAAAATCTTGCACCGGCATAAACTTTAAAATTTCCAGCGTTATTCAATATCTCATTAGCTTCATTACATTTACTACTTTTTTCTCATTAAAATTTGACATCTCTCTGACATCAACAATGCATAGAAATCAACAACAAAGAATCACACCTCCCAAATAAAATCACCAAAGAAGCCTCTAAGAACGCTCTCCAAAGGCACCCCGTAATCGAACATGTAATCATCGCCTCCTTACCACTCCCACAGGCGTCCCCGCACCGGTGACCCAATCAGGTAAATTCATCCCATTAAGCCGCGCCCGACAACAATGTCTCAATTACCGACAAAGCTCCACCAGACGCTGTCAACGGCAACGCAAACGGCCATGATTGCCCATAATTTAGCCGAAAAACCACCACCGATAAGAAATCCCCAACCACACGCGAAGAGGTCAAGCTTCGCACAACCGCGCGAATGGATGCTATCGGGAGCGCATCGTGTTCGAACGGCGGACGCTTTTACTTAAATAATCACACCTCACACGGTTGCGCACCACCCAAACCGTTGGCCGTGCAATTGATGGGGAAAAAACGTAAAATTGTCAGTGAAAAAGACCACAAGGTAGCCTTTTAAAAATGTCGCAAACGGGAAAGGCATTCACCATGTAGAAACGATTACATCAACGACGCCGTAGCGATTTGTTTTTTTGTTTCTTTTTCTTGTGCAAAGCTTCCCACTTCACACAACCTCCGGCTCTAAATTTCCGCCCAGCAACATGAGGACCAGCCCGCCCACCCAACGAAAGCTTTCTAATCGTCCCAAACATCTTGCCCGTTGTCGTGCTGTTAGCGATTTCAGTGACATTTAAGCGGTTGTTTTCTTCACTTTTTTGGTCCTTTTGTCAGGGTTCCACTTTCAGCTACCGCATACGCTTATCCTTGCACAGGACGCACGTTTTTCCACTAGTGAAACCAGCCCGCGGCTTCGGCTTCAGCACGGTACGGCGTGCGGGCGACATGAAAGCACCACCCGTAGGCCTATGCGACTGTTCGGGGCGAATTCGTTGCGATGGTTCCTGCGAGTGCTGCTTCCTAATTATTTCCTACCTGGGAGGTATGTTTCCATTTCCGCTTAGTGTCGCTCCGCTCTCCGTAGCGCGCTCATTTGTCGTCGCTTTGGATGCTGTTGAGAAACTCGCACCAACCACTCGGTTTCTCGGCCGAAAACGGAACGAAAAAGCAAATTACCACCAGGTCGCCATCCAGTGCGTTGCAGCTCGGTTGTCCAAACTTCTTCTTATTATGTTTTTTTTTTTTCGTTGATGTAGTTATTGTTTTGTTGCCGTGCTCAACTTTTTCGAAATCGGCTGAAGAATCGCAGGCTGAAGTCATTCTCGTGGGTTGTTGTTGGTGCTTGTCATTAGCAGAAAACTGCCACTCGCACGCTACTCGCGCCGCGAGCCTATGACTTTCCTATGATTTTATCCTTTCCCACATTTCCGTGACTTTGTGTTACAAGTGTGTCGTAGGAAAGGCAAGCAACACGGCCGATAACAGAACGGCGAGATAAATGAGCTAGCGTTTTGTCTGGGGATTGTAGCACAAGCTGTAGGCATAATTCAACACCGTTCGTAAGTTTTATTACATTTTTATTATCCAAAATAAAATTTTGCTTCCTTGGATCCATTGGATTTATTGGATTCAACAAACTTCGCCATTTTCAGCAACATGTTAAAGCAATAGTTTATACCTTTGCCACTTGTAAAATCCAACATAAAACAATAAGTGGTTGAATTTTTTAATGCAAAATCACTGGTGACAGTCTAAGACCTGTTATTTTACCAGTTCCGTGCGTTGTTCCTGTATAACCTGAATTGTATTTACAATCAAGTTTAAGTTACAGCTTCTAAACCACGGAAAATGTACCAACTCCTTGGTTGTTATATATTTCGAAAAAAAAAACACCGATATTATCTTTCATCTCTATTAGTCGTACAAGTTGATGACAAGTAGACATGACATGACTCTATTAGTCGTACAAGTTGATGACAAGCTCAATTAATTTTACATATTTTAATATAGGTGAAGCTGAAATAGTCTTTTTTAATTTTTAATTTAAGATCAAGGACCAAGCTAATGGCCAAATAGGATATTGCATATTCAAAATCTAAACTGTTTGTTTTTTATTTTATCACACCAGACTGCAAACCATAATCTTGTTGTCACTACTTGTATTTTAAAATATTTTTGCACAGACATAATTTAAAAAATCAATTTCATACTTCCTCCTAATTGCCTCAAATTAAACCACAAAATAAATTAAAGCACAATCGGTTTGAATCGACACCAAATTGATAGAACAAAAATATTTGTAAACATTATTTAAAAATTATGTTATAATAAACGGTAAAAATCATCTAAAAAATTTAGTGGTGTAATTAACTGCAGTTCAGGAAATAAATCTACAAGACTTTTCAACAAGCATATTGAAAAAATCTATAAAACGTAAAAGAGCATTCTTACAAATGTTATATGATTTGTAATTGCTCGCTATATGAAAAATTAACACTCATGAAAATATTAAAAGTTAAAACATATTTTAAGACATTTACGAAAACTTTCGTCCAGCAAAATACCAAAGCCCGTTCATTGGAAAACACGTATCCATCGCACTTGAGTACAACACTATTCCTATCACGATCCAAATCCACCAGAAACGTAACACGCACAATTTCATTCGCTGGACCACCAGGACGGCCGCTAGCCACACGGATCGGACGATTAAACCGACCAGCCCATCGTCCCGTATCTGATCCGTTTAACTTGATTATGTGAAGGTTATTTTCTGATAAAACAACTAATCGAGCATCATTTAGTACCGGCTAAAACACCCTCTCCCATCCACCCCCTCCAGGTGGGTGTGTTTCCCGACCGGCGTGCAAAAATAACCCAACATGACTAAATGGACCGAACTAAATTAAAAATATGTAAATTGAAACCAGCCTATCTTTGTGTTGGTTCCGGATAAATTCCACCTCCAGTACGGGAAAATGTGTCTGTATGTTCGAGCTTCAAACAGATAGTAGTACGGGTCACCCAGGTCAACCATTTTGCCGCCAGTGTGACCATCATCGTCAACATCGTAATGATCGCCATCGGCAGCTCGTGCAGTGCGGTAGTCAACATTAAAAATCCAATATCGTCCCTTATATATTGGCCACCTCACCTATTATCTACCGTGTTAACTTGATTCTAAGCAAACGGTAAAAAAAAAACCAAAATACACACGATGAGATAAAAAGGAAAACAAAAACAAAATCCCATCCCACAACGATAAACCATACTTTCATTATCTCACCAAGTGCTATCAATCTACTTTTCACCTCACTAACCAGCAGCCACTACTAGAACAGCCCACCGCTCTTTAATGCCGGCAGTGGTTCCGATAAGGATCACTATCCGGGTGTTATCCTCACCCAAACCCGGTCGTTTAAATGGCTCTCGTTTTAATGTGACCCCAACACTTCACCCGGTCCAAGCGTGTTCGAGTGTTTGGCACCGTTTCCGTCCGTGTGATCCCCAATGTTTCCCCTGGGAGCCAAATCTTTAACCCCACACATTCGCCACCCTCCTGTGGAAACCCCTGTCAGGAAATGAATATTTCATAAATCGTTCAACCCGCACCCGGCCAATACCAACCCCAATCAAAAGCTTCTACACTTGCAACTCACACACACACACACACACACACACACACACATATCCGGCCACATCCGGCCACAATCGGGGTGCATGCAGGGAGCACCGCATGGGCTCCGTAACGGGCTGAGACTCAGGCTTTTACCGATCTGACATGGTTAACCACAGTGGCACCCGCAGCCACGTGTCTTCTCCTACTCGAAGTGTCGCTTTCTTACCCGTGGGGTCGCTGGTGTCTGTGGGTTGGCGCTTCTTATCGCAAGTACCGGGTAACGTACCGGCAGGAGAGGGGTGCGGGTTTGTTTTATCAAATAATTAATCTGTGTGTTTTTCGGGGATTTTTATTGCCTCTTTCCGATTGTTTGCCGGAGATAGTGTCGGAATGGCTGGTGTAGTAACCGTGCTGGAAGAGCGACGAAAGCTACGAGTGAAGATCAAACATGAAAGCAAGCGCTTGCCGAAAAGCGTCCTACATTTTTTACACACTCCTTTTGTACAGATGGTGGTTTGCAATGTCATTTAATTATTTTACATATAATTTGTCTCTATTTGATATTAAATAGTTCATGCCTTAATCATTAATGTCGGTTTTGGATAAAATTTACACAATCACTGAGAAGGAAATCGGAGAATGTTTTGATTGAACCATCCATAATAATCCAAAAACAAACATAGGAAACTATATTGATTCCCAACACAAGCAAACACATATTAAGTATGCATTTTTTAATTAGCGATTTATCTATATTATATTTATAGCTATTCCTCATGTTCTGAGTTATATCTGAATCTCTGAATCTATCTGAATTATCAACTGAATTATTATATATTACTCCTAATGAAGAAACTATTCGATCAAATTAATACGTTGCCATATTTTGCAACTGTTAAAACACGTTGGTGATCAACATTAACAAGTAAATAACAAAAACGATAAAAATGAAATAATTTCTCGAAATTATCGATGGAATTGTCCATTATAGAATAGTTTGTTTTAATTTGGCTAATACTTATTTTTTAGCCTATGGTTGAATATTTTTACGAAAATTAAAAGAAATGATATATGTATGATGTATGCAGTTTAGCATAAATGCATAATATTTCTATGTTAGTTAAATTTAATTTATAAAGTAAAGTAAAAAGAAACAATCAATTACATATAACAAATACACTATGAATGCGCACCAACCGTTTTCTTTAATTCTTCTTGCATCTACTAAAAGAAATAAAAATAAACAGGCAAACAAAAAACAAAACACCTGTCTTGGCCATCCGCCCTAAAACTATCCCCAGAAATTTCCCTTCCAAACCAACCAAATAAAAAGCATAGCTAGTTAATCCAACCACAAGTTTCACCACGCACGTGCGTATTTAACTGCACCACTTTTTTGCGGTGTCCGAGATTTACGACAAACTGAAGCAATAAACTGTTTTATTAGTCCAATGTCCAATGATGCCGTTCGGTGGGCAATACTTTCGGCTTCTACTTTTGGTTGAACTTCCGGGAAGAAGGACAATGTGCAACAGGGCAACACGGTCGACGACCAACAAGCCGAAGTTTATGTGTCAAAGGGACGTAAGATTAATTGTGGTTTTAATTTTCTATGCAAATGTCCCAACTACGCATCGACGTACGACGTGAACCGACGCGCAAGCTGTGAACCGCACTTGCCGTGTTTTATGGGCCCTTTCTAACTAGCGACGCACCATTAACAAACGTGAGGACCGCAAGCTTGTTCGCGTTGATAAACTGAACCAAGCTAAAATGTGCTGTGACAAGTTGTTTAAGAGCAAATTTCAAAAGATTTCTAATAACATTTATTTATTTATTTTGGTTTTGAAGTTAAAATAATTATAGTTTTCGTCTCACCACAAATAGCTTATTTCAAAACTATGTTTGCCTCATTTCAGCATTATTTTAACCACAATTGTATTATTTTTCACTTTTCGAATATTATCATGTATTTACTGTTGGTATATGAACACAAATACTTATACAAATATACATTGTTTTTATCTTGGCTTAAAATGTTAAATATTTATAATTTTTGCTTTTCAGGAAGGTAATTAAAGTCATAATGAAGAACATTCACGAACTGTCTACAGCTATAAAACATTCTATATTAAGATATAGTTTATATTTATGAAGTTTAACTAAGTGTCATACTATGTAAATACTTATTTTGATTATAGTAATATTTATTGGTTTATGTGAATTCATATTAGTCTAATTAAAGTAGTAGAGTTTTCCATACGCTCATAACTGGTATATTTTCGTGCTACATAGATTTAATAATTGATTTATTCTATCTCTGAGCCCCAAGTCCAATAAAAAAGGAAGATATACCATTCTCTTATTCAAATGAGCAACATCAAAGTACAACTACCTTGTAAAAGCCACCACTTACAGCCACGCAAATCGAATATATCATCCCATCCGAATGTGTGACATCGATGACCAGCCGAACTCGGCAAACATCAAAATGTCGTAAATTATATTTTAAATCTGTTTCCATTATTTTCTCACCCATTCCGCTTGTTTTTTTTTCATCCCGTTCATTCGGAGCACTTTCCCACCTGTTCAACTTGGCACCTGGCCAACAGTTAAATACTCACGCACACCACAACTCAACAGATTATTTTCCGTCCCCTGTACCTCCAGCGACGAAACATCGACAGACACACACACACATGCACCGCGACAATAAATCATATCGGGTGAAATGCTGCGTTCCACCACACACAGCGTACAGATCGCACAGCCTGCTGCCTTTGCACGGTGATTCGTAATGAGACAGGTAAATAGAAGTAAGCTACTGGCAAAAAAAAATGAAAGGCGCGAAAACAACTCTGCATATGAGTGTGTATTTGTGCTTATGTGTGTGAGAAGGATAAAAATAAAATCCACTCACGCGAGTGCTTTAAGCGTGCGCTTCCAAATAAAGCGCGATCCCCGAATGCTCCACCGATATGCTTTATTCTGTCAGGGTACGGTTGAAGGCAATGAATGCACTCAGACCTCCCGATCGCATTTCGATTCCGGGACATTTTGGGGCGAGTTCCGCATGTAGAACATAAATTCAATTAAGTACATGTGTAATTAATTGCTAATTGAAATAAAATTTAATTTTCAGGTTCATTGCGGTTTTGCATAAATCAAGACCGGATGGGGGAAGTGCCGGGAAATAAAAACATTCACCCAATCGTTGTTCTACTACCGAGCACAGCAGGGTTCGCGAGTATTCTCTCAGCAGTTTTTTGATGTTTTTTTTTTTAGCAGCTGTAGTTTTCCGGTACTATTTCACATGCGGAACGATGTGGAATTTTTGGAGCCAGACACCACTGCACTGTACGGACATCTTGCGTTAAATGGAGCATAAGTGTAGTTGGCTGACAGGGAAGCACACGGACATGTTACAGTGCAAGCACAGGCTTCTGATAGGTTCACCCGCAAAATTGGAGGCTTATTTAAAACGAAACGTCACCACTGTTCGCCCAACGTCCGCGGTCCTGACGTCGTTGGAATGCCACCGAAATTAACCTGAAATGTAGATCGCGTATGCTAATGAGACCCACCGATGCCGGATTCCGTTCCCGGGGTAACATCGTGCGGTTCCTCGTTTATTCCGCCCGATGGAGCGACAGTTCGTTATCGGGCGGTCCCGGTTTCCGCAGGCACCATTAGCAGGATAGTACCAATTTTGTGCTGCCTGCCTGGCAGCCGGGACACACGATGTTTCCGAAGGCAACGATGAACTGTTCAAAACAGCGTGGTTCGTGGTTCTTCAATTGGTTCGGATGGTCTAAAGTACGGTTTGACCCAATTTTGTTGCTTGAATTAAGAACTTTGTTCTCCATGAGTATTGAGCAGCTACAACGGCATCGTGCAAAGAGTTGTTTTGGAAATATTTCAAAATATTTAAATAAATTTAAACGCTACCTTGATAAAATATATCACATTTCAAACATGTACAAATACATTTGTTTTATTTACGAAATTTCATTTACAGAATATTAAAAAACAATTGGTGATAATCATTAAAGTTTGAAAAAAATCTGTTAGCATACTACGTAAGATGTATGATGATTCTACGTGATTTTATCGAAAAAAGCGTTAAGTATATCATGATCAAATATCATGGCTTGAAAAAAAAAGTTTTAAATAACCGCATTTAATTACAAGTTATCGAAATTAAAGGAAGGAAAGGAGTTATTTTTATAAATATTTGTTACATTTGGCAAATTATTACATAACAAATATCATTCAATGTAGTGAAATTTGTTCGATCACTTATTTTACTGAGTCTTTTCCAATAAAGTGACCTTCAAAATATGTACTTACATTTAACATAATGGATAAAATATCTTAATGTGAAAAATTAAATTGAGAAATTTTCACCTCATTGTATTTTTATTTTTTATTGATTGAAATCTGAAATTTAAAGTATTTAATACGTTTCTCCATTATTTTGTAAAACATTTGCGCATATGACCAACATTGAAGCCAAGTAAGCAATTTAATAAGGATCTCCTACATGTCTATACATTCCATCGAACTCATCATGTTTAAGTAAGTACTTCCACTAATAATATGCAATAAAATGTTTGCACCACAAAGTTACGGAATCGCTAGTACACATTTTCCGAAAGCGGTAGCAAATGTTGGCCACACGCTAAAACATCCGCGTTAAGGAAACATTAAACAGCTTCCTTGAAATCAGTGACCTTACATCGTACTTAATGTAATAAATTGTTTATTACTTTCCTTCACTTATCACCTTTGACTTTATTCCCTTGCTAGCGCCGAACTTCTTACATGCCCACATTTTCAACCGTACCCCCAATATGTTTCACCTATCGCATTCCGGGTTCCATCCATCCGTCCGGATGGGTTTTTGAGTAAACATTAAATTTTAAGCGAACTCTCCGGAGCAAACATTTGCACAACTTCCCTCAGTTGCCCCTGGAGTAACCCACTCATCGCCGCCAAGAAAGGTTGTTACCGAGCGTGAACCACAGCAAGCCAACCTCCGAGCCCCGGTACGACTTCGCCGGCGACCCGTAACATACGAGCCTCGCAGACGCGGTGGTTCGTGGTGTACCTCCTTCGAGAAACATCAATCATCTTTCGTCATAAAAATTTCACACCAAAACACATATACACACACATGGCACGACCCAGCACACGTCCCGGAAGTCACTCATCGAGTGTGTCGTGCTCGCAAAAGCACGAGTGTTTCATCGAAAGTGTCAACGATAGCGTTAGTGACAGCTCCTCGTTTCGGTTACGGTCGTCCCGGGCCATCCTTCGGCAGCTCAGCAAGGTCCCATTCCCGATTCATGACCTGCACTGCGCTGTTACCACCCGGAATGGCTTCATTTTGCTAACGGCACGGAAGCACATCCACCCACGTGACTGGCACACCGAAACGGCGCCAAGGATTTAACTCTAAGGGTGACGCCGAACATTTAACAACGATAAATTACCCTTTTTATTGAGCTTGAAATTTAGTTGTCAAAATTTCACACATACACAAACTCATCCACACATGCACACGTGAACTCGAGGCAACTAGCGAGGAAAGACCTCGAGCGCAAGACGCTGTGGCCTCGGGAATGGTAAAAGTCAGCGCCCGGTTTTGGCACAAAGAGCATACGATGTTGCCATGGAAGAAAAAAAAACGTTGATGAGATGCCCAGCAACCCTTGGAGGAACGAAAACTTTCTGCCACCGATCTGTTTCCGCTGCATTTGCAAAATGCACCCCCCCGCCCGGACCGATTTGAGGAGTGACCGGAACCGTGAACCCAAAAAAGCGAGTGGAGAATGGAAGGGATTGCGCGGCAGTGGGAGCGTAAAAAAAACATTTTCTCCATCCACCCTGCGGTGGGCTTAAGGATGCATATTTTTCCAATTAGGACAAACTTTTTCACATCATACTAATTCTCGTTCGTTTCTTTCCCTCGAATTTTTCCACCCGTCGCAACCGGCACAGCGTGGAAAAAACGATGAAGTGGGCCCTTTTGAAGTGGGCCGTAATTTATGAACAGATTTTTTCAATTTGTTCCACATCAATGACATCCGACAAGCATGGAAGTTTGCTGCTGTCGAACGCTGTAAACTGATAGAGAAATGAAGCGTCGTAGACTATCGTAATGGAGGATCAGCACAAACACACTCACACAACAATTATTTTCATTTTTTTTTGTTCAACCGGATTTTCTGCCAGATTTGGCTTTCTTATCCATTTCAATTTTTTATTCTTCAAATTTTTGGATTAAAAAGACCTCATCAACGTCCACCTAGCGGCAATTCATTAGGCGAGTTTCTTCAGCGAGGTCTGCGGATGTCCAGCTTCCGCTAGGTTATTAAACATGCCTTCAGTTTGTGGATGTTTCTCGTTCCCCATTTCCCTATCTTGTGATTCCCGCTGCGAAAAATAACAAAGAGTTCCATCCATCGATTCTCCCAGCACCGCAAAAAAGTTTGGTGACGGACCGGAGCGGACAAAAAATGTGCTCTAGAGTATGTCGTAAATCTTCTTCAGCAAACTCCACCGGAATGAAAATGAATACTAAGTGTCCCATAGTCCTGAAGAGCTGACGTTCGTACCACTGCGAACCACCAGTGGGTCATAAGCTGCAGGGGTTCCATTGTGTCTCAGGACGGCTGGTCTATCTGGAACAATGCTCTGTGTTGAAATGAGCATGGATTTGGTTGGGTTTTAGGGGCGCACTTTTTTGTGAGCGTTCATGGCTCGGGTTTTTTTTTTGCATCCTAGCACCGATATTAATTTCGGGCCCATTGATCAGATACAAGCATAGAGAGAGAGATAATCGACAAAAGACGCAAATGGAAACTAGTAAGGATTTTAAAAATAAAAACTTTAAATATTACATTTCGCTGATTTATTGAACTTCAATTAATCACGCGTTGTTATTTGCGCAATTGAGAATATTTTGTTACACAATTAGGCTATATTTGGTGCATCTAACAAAAGTTACTGGAAAGGAATGCGAAATACCAATAGATTGAATAGAGCGCTCGTTTAGATTATTTTTTTATTTACTACTAGTCAGCTCACTCACATAATCATATCACTGATTATGAAAAGAATAGTAGCAGCGGAAAACTCTGAAATGCTTAAAAAAGTAAATCAGCGTAAAACAAAGGTTGTGAGGAAATAAAAATGACTAGCAATTGAAATACAACACAAAATCTGCATTACTTTTTTTAATGATATCTGTCGTTTTTGTCAATGCCTGATGATATTTGTCCCTTTTGTTGCCTGGTGGTCCTGTGCAGTTGTCATTGAAGTATTATGTGGAGGTTGAAGGTTGCAGAGTTGAAAATGGGACCTAGGTTGTGTCTAAAACTTCATCGTTCCTTAGGTTCTGCGATCGATTAGATTTATACACTGCAGATATTTCAACGAAATGATGGAACATAGACTGAGACATCATTTTTATGAACGCACGATCTACACGGAGCCGAACGAACAAAGGCTGCAGCGAAACTTGCGGAGTAATCTATGTAGTGCACGTTTTTGGCCAGTCTCCTTGCCGGGAAATGCACAGTGTGAAGGGACTCGTCCGTATTATATTGGTTTCTTGTAACGGGAGAGTAAATACTATTCCATAAAAATATGGAGGATGCTCCTAAAGCGAATATCTCTAGTCAAACTAGAAAATGTTATTATAAAAAGTTTAAGTCAAATTTTATAAAATATTGCAAAAAAGTCCCGATCTACCCGTATTTATTATATTACTAGGAAAATATCAATACTTATTGTTATAGTATTTAATTAATTAAATATCATTGAATAGTTGCAGTGAAAGAAACATTTTCATCATAATTCTATTTTTGTTAAACAAATATTCAGTGAAAATTATATTTTTATAATAAGAAACCTATGCTCTAATACCCAAAAACGAATAATTTCATTTGGTTATCTCAGACGCGTTTTGTCAACTCCCACTCACACAGAGAATCAATGATAAATGATCTTTCAAATAAGTGGAAAGAAAGTTAAATATTGAGGTCAGGAAACGATTGAGTGATTTTTGTTTAAACATGAACGCAGAAGTAAAGTGCAAATCTGCCCAACATATAAAAAGCTTCATTTAATAGCTTACAAAGAGAACGATCTTTTCATTACGTACGTAACTTACAAGATCCGGCTGTGATGCATACTGACTGGGAGGTGATCCCTTCTCCCTTTTCGCGTCCGTGTCGTAAGCAACGCCGGAAAACCGAGCAAACTTGAAAACCCGGCAAACATTCCTCGTATGCCCCCCCCCCCCCCCCCCCCCCCCCCCTGTTTATCTATATTGAAACCAAACACGGCTATTCCATTAATCTCAAACAGACCGCTATCAATTATATGATAAATTATTCATAAACAAAGAACTGCCGGAATGGCCAGCACATAAGCCCAATAGGCCTATAAAGATCCTGCGGCGGGCCACTATGTAAAGAAAGAAAAAAAAACTTTGCAGAAAGCATAACGAGCTTACGGGCGGTTCTGGCCAAAAAAAAATAAAACCGAAGTTGTCTTTTCCAGTTCCGGTTGTGGCGTCATTCTATCGCCGGTATGCGATTCCGCCGTGCTGATTGCCGAGAACGGACGATAACCGAAGCAACTTCAAGATAATGAGCTCGATTTGTAAACTTGCCCGAGCATCCTGTACAGGGCCTCGAGGCTCGCAGCGGTAGTAGCGCACCACAAAAACTGAAGCCGTTTTCCTCGAAAATTACTCTGAGTGGAAATGAAAAAAGTATGTTAGCAGTGTGCTGACCGACGCGAGTGACATTACGATACTACCGAGGAATGTGATTTCATTTCACTTCAACCTGAGCGAAAAAAAAACCACAACCGATATGGTTACCGGCTCAGGTATATAATTTCCATCGGCTATACCGGCTCAGGTATATAATTTCATTCCATCAAATGAGATTCGTTTGCGGAACGAACGTAAAACTTTACCTAGCGGCTTGCGGAACCAGCAGAAATGAGTGAAGGAACGACAAACAACCACAAGGCGGGTTGTGATTGACGAAGAAAAGCACTCGGTGAAAGTGAATTCCACCAAAGAGGTATCAAAAATTAAACGGCCCGAAAAGCGGACTGGCTGGCGAAGACTCGACTCGAATACGGAAGGCGACTTGCATCCGATACCGAAGCTGGAGTCGGCCTCCGTATGAGAAATGGCATATATGAATGAACGAAAAAGGTCATTTGCGGCGCACCCGTTTTATTGGGAGGTAATGAAATATGCAACACATGCACACAACGGAAAATGAAAAGTAAATTCCACCGCAAATGCACATAAACGTTATTGTTATTGGTATTACCAGAAAGACTAATACGCCCCAGTAATCATTCTAATTCTGCCGCCTAATGTATCAGTAACGATCGTAAAAAGTGCAAACTGTTTTTGTTCGGCAGTTAGTTTAATGTTCATTGCTTTAGCCGTATATATAAATGTAAAGAAATATATAAATGCTGCATATGATATAAATATTGCTACAAGTCGTCATTCAAATTCAATACAAATTGACAGCATCATATTTTTCAATTAGTGTTGCTGATTTTATGTAAATTCAGGAGAAATTGAATATAAAAAAGGTATTAAATTTCCAACAAGCCAAAGCCAAAAAAACATGTAAAAATGAAACGTAGAAAGTAAAAAAATATAACATTATAATTAAAACAACTGTTCACCAAAGTCCACACTTGATAAATACAATACCATATTAGATATTCTTATATATTAATACAAGGACACAGTCATATAGAAACGAAAATGAATCGAGAATTAAAAAATTTCACTATTTAACATAATCAAAATTTAGAATGTTTGTAAACAATTATTGAAAAAGTAAAGAGAATGAAAATTTCACATATTCGTCATCAATCTACTACATTTAGTTTAGCGCCGGTAACGCCGAATTTGATCCAACATTACGTGTTTTAGCTTATAAGGGGATGTAGCTCAGATGGTAGAGCGCTCGCTTAGCATGTGAGAGGTACGGGGATCGATACCCCGCATCTCCATTCAAACTAACATATGATTTTAATACCAAACAAGTTATTTTTATCTTTCTTATCTTTTTTATCTTCTTTAGTAACTATATTGTGTTACAACGCACTTGAAGTAAACGCTGTCTTGTTAGGATAAAAATATAATTCCTTTTCAATTCGTTACTTTATTTTATACTTTGCCTCAACTGTAATCACGAACCATGACTTTACTATGAAAATCCTTTGAAAGCAATTTTCAATCTCAACACTAGCGCACAGAGAGCTTTTTTTGAGTCTCACAGATTAATATTACTTTCATAACACAGGCACCGGTCAAGCGAACCTTCCAAAGCCAAGTCCAACCAGTGAAAGTGTCACCCCATTCACTCCCGTTGATAAATGGTTCACCATAAACAAGTAAATGATATTGGTTCGCTAGATGTCGTTTCATTACGCTTACCCTTTCCGGTCCAACCGGAATGCTTCCGAACTTCTCTACCCGCATCCGGTGCGTTCCGAATGGCATAAAAACTACGTCACCCTGCTGAACTAGACGACGGTGAACGATACCGACGTACCTTAACAGCTTTCCCAGAAATCTTCCCAAAAAATCGACGCCCTGCGTACCATTTATCCTTCTGGTCGCTACGGTAAAAGAAGCTTGTAGGTTCTGTCAATGTGGCCGTGTACTTCTAGCCCCCTGAGCTGCTAGCCCGATTGCTAGCCACCTTCTCCGTCCGCTTGATGACTTGAGTACTCGGTTTGCGTGAAGATAATTAATTATTATGACGAGAGATTACACTTGTAATGAGTTTCGACCTTTTTTCACGCTCTCGCTTGCTCTTTTTCTCTTTCGCTCTCGAGTGTTCCTTACCAAGTTGAACAATCGAGAGTGTCCTTACCACTCAAAATTCCTCGACCCGAAACCGGATGCTCCTGAAAACGGCCAACTTTTTGATGATAATATGCTTGTTTTGTGGTTGTCGCAGGTCCTGACGACGACACCCGCTCTTTAACTGCTGAGATGTCATTTGCTGAGTGTTTGTGTGTGTGTGTATATGTGACTCAAACAAACCGCAACCCCACACCGACTTCCATCACCTGATGTTCCCATGAGCCAGCAAGGCGATAGTTGCGCTCATCAACCTTTTACACCCAGAACCCGCCTTCCGAAGGAGTTCTTTTCAAGCGTCCATTGTTCTACGTGTCTCTAATGAATAGTCATTTCGGGTGGAATTAGATGTGGTAGGAGCACGCTGAATCCCGGGCATCCATTACGGTGGTAAAGCACAACCGAAATTGAGACCCCAAACCCGTGGTTCCGTCCAATCGAAGACAATGCAGGTCGAGAAAAGTGATCATTTTTAATTCGTTTACTTACGATACGGATTTTGCGTCCCCATTCACCGTTGATGCGGTATGCTAAGTATAAATTATGACATCCAAACTTAGTAGTGATCGAAGGTGCTCTATCTGCAGCAGCCAAATGAAAGTTTACTGTTGAAAATAAAGTCATCTCAGTAGGCGGAACCGCACGCATTGACGACGTTAAAGAAACTTTCCCATTCCCTACATCGCTCCAGATCGTAAACGACGTCCTCGGAGTACTGATGGTCGGGAACAGCGAAGCGAGGCGCGGCACAATAATAAATCTTGTATGACCTCTTTCGAAATGGAAAACGGTGTTTCACAATGCAACCACCGGTACCGAACGATCACACCAGAAAATATCACACAAAAGAAGTCATCATAAACACATACCTACCTACCTACCTACCTACCTACCTCGCTACAACACATCCAAACACCGGTTCCCCAATTTAACGATTAGTGCGAAAACAAGAAAAACATCTCAACAGATTCGCTTTGGGCAGCCATAAAACTGCTACCACCACACATGTGGACGGGCGCGCCCAGTTACCCTGGTAAAAATGTCCCAAAAATTTGTTAACATGCACACGCGGACGTTGGAAAGCGAAACAGCTTTCAATGGGTACTTGAAAATTGGATTTTTGCACCCACAACCCCCTGCCAACTTACGGTACGGCAAACCACCACCGGAGAGTGGCAATAAAAACCTAAATTCTAATTTGGCAAACACACAGCGTACACGACTTTGAAATCGGTAGATACCAACGCTACCCAGAACACCGGCACATCGCCGTGCGGAGAGGGTCAGGTGACGGAAATCGAGACTGGGTCGAGGAAACGTTAAATAATACTCTCAATGCGCTTTCCGGACGCTGGGACGACGAGGAAATCATAAATTACCTTTTATCAAATGCGTCCAGACGAGCCATGGTCGGTAGTGTAACTACCGGCTCGGGAAGCTACTCGCATTGTTTCGTTACGGTTGGAGGGTGTGTAGCAGCAGGATGGGGAAGAAAACCCCCACAAACACAGGCATAAGAGGTGGTCTGTGCTGCTTGCCTCTCCGTTTTCCTAAACCAAACAATCTCTACCTCATGGGTGCCTTTTTTCAAGCAGTAAGAGTCTTTTGAAGTTAAATTGCGAACAAAACCGATTGGAGCAAAACTAAAAACACACCACCGCACCCGAAACCCAAACTGAGTGGTGTGTTCGATTAATAACACTTTCCGACTTTGCAGTTCTTGCAATGCATCGGAAGAATTTACGTCCAAACGTATCCGCAACTACTCATTGGTAACGTTGCGTTCCAAAAACGGACGATGCCTCACCAACACCAACATCAAAAACCACACAAATTAATACCCATGGTAAAGTTTGGCCAACCCGAACCAAGCTCTGCGGGAAGTTTGCTTGACGATGAGTTCCACCTACAATTAGTTTCTGCATTTCTCCTCCTTCATCGTCTCGAGTCTGGGATATTTCCATTCGTCCAATCTTTACCGGTGCAGAACCTTGGAAATGGAAGTACAGACAGATTTATTGAGCTATACGGGAGTAACACATACAATGGCAGTAAAAAACCGGACCGTGCCGATAGACTTCACTCGATTACTTCTGGATCAGATCCAGTGTGTCGGCGATGTCACCCTTACGGCTGTGTCCACAGGCTGCGACCAGCAGGTGGACGGCAGCTTCCACCGTCCGACGAACGTCTTCCGGGGTACCAATGGACGGATTCACCTCCACCAGGTCGACCGCCGCCAGTCGGCCCGTTCCGTACGCTTCCTCCATAATGTAGATACCTTCGCGTAGCGTTAGCCCACCGCGAACACTCGTGCCGGTACTCGGAGCTTCCAGCACATCCAGCGAATCAATGTCGTAGCTCACGTGCAAACTCCTCGTGCCCTCGGGATCGATGCGTTCCAGCGCCATACGCATCACCTCCCGAATGCCGTACTTCTCCACCTCCCGCATACCGAAAGCGTTGATGCCAAACTTCTCGATAATGGCCCGCTCGTACGGATCCACCGACCGGAGACCGATGTAGGCAAGGTTCTTGATCGAAATGATCGGCTCCTGCCAATCCATGCCCGGTATGTACGGCCAGTAATCGCACAGCTCGCGGGCCAACAGGGCCACCGGCATGCCGTGGATGTTACCCGACGGTGAAGTGGAGTTGGTGTTTAGGTCCGCGTGCGCATCCACCCAGATGACGGCCACATCTTTGCTGTGATGCAGATGCCCATCGATCGAGCCGATCGCGATCGCGTGATCTCCACCGAGCGTTATACACAACCGATCGTCCTCCAGCACCTCCGTCACCTGATGCGATAGATTCCGGTTGCAGCTGGCCACGTGCTCCAGCTTCTTCATGTTACCAACCTTGCGTCCCGCAAAGTTGAGCGCCTCGTACTGGATATCACCATAATCCTTGATGTTCAGCTTCGGCGATATCTCCTGAATGTGATCGACCAAACCCGCCTCACGGATCGCTTTCGGGCCCATCCCAACTCCCTTCTTGCGCTGACCCTTATCAAACGGCACACCCACGATACCGATACGCTCGTAGTTGATCTTCTTTGCCTTTATCTTCGCCAGGGACGTGTCCCATGATGCTGTGGTACAGTAACTGCTGCACGACGTCACACCGACGCTTTGACGCACCAACCGCACCAAGGTTAACCGCGGCAACATTTTGACGGGTCTGTTTCTGGTCGACGATTTTGTTTGGACTGATTGGGCGAAACCTAAAACCGCAGAGTCCAGCCCGTGCGGGACGATCGGTTCTAATCTCCAGCATGGCGATAACCTTGCCCTTGAACAACGCAACAACTCGCAGCGCTTATCTCTCTTGTCGGTGGAAGCGATCGTCGCTCAATGGGTACGTTGCGTTACGATTGCCACTTTCACTTCTACGAAGATGCTTGTTCGTGGAAGAAGGGAAGACACAGCCAGAATAGTTGGTGTGATAGCACGTCAAAGCTGGATTAGTCTTGCTGCAGATTCTATTTTGTTGTTATTATCAATGTTTGCAAGGCTTGTCAACAAAATATTCTAGCATATAGTTGCTCCAATTACGTAATATACAGTTCATTGACTTGTGAAGTTACTGTTTACTATATTTGATTTAAGATATTTTTATTTATGTAATTAGTATATGAAACCCAAGGCACTTAGTACCTAATGTTTGTAATCGATTCGAATTTTTTCGTTTCGTGGATTTTACGGAAAAGAGAGAAACATTGCTTGAATATTTCACGTATTGTATCAGTATCATCATTTTCTTTTTTAAACAGGAAATTCATTATTTGTTTTAGTACTCATATTCAGAGTACTAAAATCACAAAGCTATGCCATAGACTAAACTTTCGTTGATTTAAGATTTGTTATGATTATAGGCAGCCCAGTTGAAATTGAAAACCACTATTTGCCTACAAATAGTACATTAAAACTTCATATTAAGAATATATGTATGAACAGCTTATTTGGATTGATATACCTCTTCAAAATACTTAGGAATTTATAAAGTATGGTGTAGTTTGGAAGAATTTCAAAATAGTATTTTTCTTCCATAAGCTAAGTTATACTGGATAACTATTTTGATCTATTCATTGAACAGATTTATGTTTCGTACAATTGCTTTCAAGCATTTTTCATTTTTATGGAAAAGCCTGTTATGACAGTGATCTTTACCATGTAAGTTATTTTAGTTTTATTTATTTTTATCGCCAAATTATTCCTTATGAAGATCGAAAAATATACCAGTATCATGACTGTTGGAAGGATCTCTATAATGCAACAAAACTTCGCAACACTTCATCTTCACAAAGACGCCCTTCCTGCGCTCCGTGTGAATTAATCGGTCAACCGTGTACATGCAACAGCAGCAAACATCAATTTCATCCCTCTTGTGCACCTAGAACCTTTCATCTCCGGCATACGAACCACACGCAAGCGCTCTTGTCGTGCCAATCACGCGCAGGCACTGAATAAAGGACAGCGTCAAATGTCTAATTAAAATTGATTCCCATTCTAATTAGTTCGAATTAAGTTGTGCCAACAACATCTGCTGCAGCTCGTGGTGCAAATTCGTCGAAAAGATAAACCACCGAGGGTTTTTTTTTCGTTCAGTGCGAGAGTGTAATTTTTCTTGCCTAGCGACTTCAGCCCGTCTTCGGGTTTAGCTCGGTGGTGTCGACGCCGTGATACGACAATGAAGATGGAGACTAATGCTACCGCTCCAATCCTCTTTCACGAGAAAATCAACAGATAAATACACTTTTGTGTAGGGAGTTCTTAGAAATCGCAAAAGATGTTCCGCTCGACGTCGCAGCTGGTTGCTTGGATTGATTATTGACTGCGAACGCAAGGAATTGTATCGTCTTGTGCCGTGTTGTGGTTCACTTCGCTGAAACTATTCATTCCAACCTGCGGGCGTATCAAATGTTAATGATTGGAAACACTTCAAGAAAGTGATGTTCATTTGGGGATTGGAGTTACAAATGAGGAGCAAATCACTCGATTAACAACCAGTTTTATTTATTCGACTATAACAATGATTTCCTTTGGAATGGTACCAACGCAAACTCCTACAGCGTTAATGTTCAGATGATTTATCACACGATATATGAAATCTTAGCACAAAACACACCCTACATGTATTCAAACAATAATTAACTAACTCGATTGGAATACAATTTCATTGCAAAGGTTCGTAAGCTCACATACACGCACATTCAGCCCATTGTTAGCACTTTACACAATGATTTTAACAACTTTCAATAAGCTCTTCTTCAAACGTCATGGAAAAAACGATCAACCCAAACCGTTTCGAGTGCCCTTTGCTCCTTCCACCGACCGGAATGCAGCGAACCATGTTCATTTTCCCACCGATTCCTTGTTTGAAACGAGCGTGATGACGAGCGTTCCGCGGATGATGAAAATATGATTATCATTTTAATTTAATCTTCCCCATCGTACGCGAACACATACACACTTAAGCACATTAACCACCGGCGGGATGTACACGAACTGTCTCCCAAAAACCGTACCGGCAAACCCTTGGCATGATCCTACCACCTGCTCAAGTATGAAACGACAGAGAAATGTCATATTGTTTTGTTTTCTTTGCTCCCGCTGCTGCTGCCGCTGCCACCACTGTGATCGTTTTAATTTCAACGATAAAAACTTTCTCCTCCCAACCGTACCACTCCTGCACACGGGGAACACCAGCAAGCGGGAAATGAGACCAAAGTTAAATACTCATTTCGTGCGTACATGAACGCACCGAAAACAGCCAAACACAAAAATCGCACCGGCAAAAACGTGGTCCCTCACTACGTCAAACCACGCACTCGGGCACGCGTTTCGAAAGTGATGTGAACTTGATTAAAATTTGGTACGCCACGTCGTGTTTCGTGCCCGTACCCAGCATGTCCCGCGAGCCGGAAAAACGATCGTGAAAATCCACACAAACCCGTGGAATAACACATACCCACCGGCGTGCCGGCCGCATGTGGAAAGCAAATGCAAATATTTGATTTCACTCACATGTTGGGCAAACAGTTCGGTAGGCAGTTAAAATTTCGTGTACTCCTTCCGCGGGAAATCACGATGTGATTATATTACACAGGCACGCACGACGCGTCGGTAGATCAGATCACATTTTCGTTTTTAATGATTTGCCTCATAATTAATTAAGGTTTCATCTGTTCGCGGATTGGCTATGAAAAATGGAGTGGAGCGATGGGAGAGGTTTGAAATGGGGATTTGGGATTCTTCAGCCTTTTTTTTTTTGTAATGTCGCATTTCTTTACCGTAACCTGAGCACGTACCACATTTAATTCGCACATTGCACACGCTTATGGGTACATTTGAATGGGGAAATTACTCTTTAAACATCATAATTTCACCTTCGCTCATTTTGGTCATTATTTCATTCCAGTGTTTGCATTGTTTAATTTAATTGTTTGCCTGTTGTTGTTTTGTTGTTGAATTGTTTTTCATTCATTCGATTTCACCTTCAATTTGTATTCGTGGATTTATTATTCTTTTACTTTTTTAAATACTTAAATAAAATTCCACATTGCTATCTTTATGTACCTCTTTGAATTTAATAAAATTTGGAATATATACACAACCAAAATATTCACAAATAACATTTATGTATTTCTACTTTTAAGAATTTTAATGAAACAACACAAAAAAGCGCTATGCTTACGAATGAATCGATTTTATGTTAGGTACACTAACGCTAAGAATATTTCATAACTAAACAACTTTATAAGTCCTAAACCAACCCAAAAATGTATGAAAATAAAACTTGAAAGACCATGTACTTTCAACCGTAAAAAAAATCATGATTTATAAGCAAAGAGGAGCAAATATAAACAGTATGTTTTTTTTTTTCTGAAATAACCGTGCTGTTAAATCTAAAGCTGCCGTTCAGTTTCTTTTACAAATGAAAATTGAAAATATTTCCACCATGCAAACATTCAAACGTTCGTGAGACTGGATCAGACGCATCTAATCCGCCCGGCAAATATCGATAAGCTTCGTCTTTCAATACGCCATCCAACAGGAGCGAATTCTGCTTCCTGCTGTTCTTTGCCAATCCCTTACATAGCATTTTGCATATTTTTCCAACCTTCCATGTCATCTACGCTCCGCATCACACTTGGGACTCATTTCGTTTTTAATAACACACTCCAGTACCGGGAGTTCTCATCCTATGCTGCATCACACTACTGCGGCATTCACTGTGCAGGGAATGTATGAAGGGTGGATTAGTCGAGCTTCCAGCAATCTGTAAGAGGCTCTCGTCTAAACGCTTCTATAATGTTTGATGAGCACCAGACTGAAGCGCGACTCATTGTTCGGAAGGTCACTTACGACGCCAGCTTGCTGGAAATGCAACAAGCGCATGCAAATCCTTGCATGCACGCTGCATCGCAATAGAATGTACACCCTTTTCGTGCCGTAGATCAGCAAAATTAAGAACCGGTGGTGCCGTACCAAACGAGGTTCTGTTGGTGTAATTTCTGGAACGCTGCACTTTCCACGATCCAGACACGATGGTATGCGCATAAACACGGCTGCAATCGTGGTGCAGCCGTCACCGATGAGCATTGGGTATTGATTCCTTCAACCGTTAGAGGGATGGTACATTCCTTGCATTCGTTGGATTCACAAGCACATTCCAAACCGTATCGTACGGAGTAGTCCGGTGATTGCACGTGAAGAGTTTGCTGCTGCTGCAACCAGTTTAATGCCGTAAGATATTAGCTGCGTTGTTCAATCTCTGCTGAGTTCTCTCCATCCCAATGCTGGTGACTGCAGGGCAACACATTACCTCAATTAATTTTATATTGCCTTCGATTCTATCACACTCTAGCAGCTGCAATCTAGCAGCTGGATTCAACTTCAGTATGATATAATGGTTTGACGATCTTAAGGCTTCGACGGTTTTGAATGCACAGTATGGTCGAGGCAGTAGATGCAGTAGAGTCACTGAAGCCAATCAAATTTTTATTATTCCATTCACGGCAGTACTGCACTTAGCCGAAAGCATAAAATTCTAAAAGATGATTAGAAACCAATTCAATAAATTATTGCACTCAATTATCTTGCGTCAAGAACTCCAACTTACCGTTTGCGTGATAATGGTATCTTCTTCTGTTAATAAAATAGTATCGCCGAATCGTAGATTTCCTTATTCTGTCTATGATACGATAATATTGAGAAAGAAAGAATTAGAAAATCGTTTTCAAATCAGATTAACTTAAATACTTCGACAGATTTGGAACAAATATTTTATCATTTAATCTATATCTATTATACTAAGTCATTTTCTAAATTTCATTTCAGATCAGCTTAGACCTTTTCTTTGATAATCTGATATTTATTCAGAAAAACGAACAATTCATATAGGCTAGATGCGATATTAATTGACTTTCACTATTCATTGATCAACTAATCATTTTGATTACAATATGTCTGTGAAAAATACTTTCACGAGTTACCAGTTGTGACATTGGGAATCTGAAAAATGTTAAACGGCCGTTCGTGCTATTCAGTTTGTAACTGTTTATTCTATAGTCAGGGTTCATACAATTCGAAGGGTTTTTAGTTCGCGTAGTTCAGTTTATATCTCAAGATTAAGTTCTATAAAATTCCGTTTCCTTTTCTATCTTAAGCCTAATTTACACAATGTCTATTACAAGAAAGCATATCAAATAAATATAAAAAAAATATTTCATGCAAAAAAACATTTGGTTTACATGGAAATCTAGTAACAAAACCCGTCTCGCGGTATACTTTATTCGTTACTGTTGATAGAAGCATATTTATCAATGTCGATTTATGTTTATCTTATTCATAATAGCATATTTATCAATTTCGCGTAACAAAACCTAAAAATAGTGGTAAAATAAAAAATAAAACTTAACATTTTTTCCTGTAACTCTAAATTGCATTTATTTGTAAAAAATTGCAAGTGTGCTACTGTGCTATTACATTTTAACATTTACATTTTTTTAACATTACATTTTTACATTTTAACATAAATATATAAATAGATAAAACAAAAAAAAATATTATTCAAATAAATAAAATTCATTACATTCGAAACAATCGTATCTAAACATAACATATAGAAACGAAGTTCAAATCATTAAATTAACCAAAAAAAAAGATAGCTCCCTACCCTGCAACGTTCAACACCAAACTATCGTGAAACATTACTCAATCATCAGCATCATCTTCATCACCTGCTGCAACACCGTGTGTAACGCATATCGGTGAACTCTTGCATTGTTCGTTGGTTGTTGCACTTTGCTACCGAACCTAGCACAAGTCTATGCCAACTATCAGACGAACTATCTAACCTTATTGGCTCAAGGCTATGCCATCACGTCTCTACCACCTTTGCACCACTTCGTTTCCGGACGCCTTGTCGAGTCGGGTAATCGAGTAAACAGATTTAACCATGATTAAAGGGAGATCGCTTCCCTTTTCGAAAACCGAACCACGTTGGCCGCGTACGTTGCTCAGTCGCGATCCGTGCACGGTATCATTCCGAAGCATAAATAAGCCGGAACATCATTAAACTCATTTCACAAACCGATGCGATACTCGACCCGCACGCTGCGCCCGTTAGTTATGAGACGGTTTTAGTCGGTTTAATCTTCCAATCTAGCAAAGCATCCCACATTGGATCCGGGCATAGTTCCACCGTGCCACAAAATCGGTGCTCATCTCATTTCGCAGGCATTTTGCCCGACCGTTTGTCCGCGGAAAAAGCTCACTTACCGCTCTCGTTCCCATTTCCCTCTACTGCACTGCACTTAACTGGCAAAGCTCATTGCTGCCTGCCCCTTTGAAATTGAGCGTATATTTAATCTCATCCCGAAATCGGTTTGCTTCCGGAGTGATTTTTTATCCGTACCCTAAACCGCTTTTCTATCGGGTGTTTGGGTGCGTTGCAGAAGCACCGATAGCTTTCAGCCGGCCGGCAGCGAAGCGACTACCCACTAAATCGAAAACCTTCATTACCATCACTGCCGAAAAATTGACCACATCAGGCTACGGCAGAGTTGACGCTAGAGGCAGTGTGCGGTACATTTTATTTTGTACTCACACTATGATTAAGGATTGATCACTGGACGCGGTTTTTCCTCCCTACCAACGCAAACCGGGAATCATTCATTTGCGGGAAATCTGAGCTGATTAGATTCGTTCGCCTGCCTGTTCGGTGTTGAGCAGATTTACATTCCCGTAGGGCTAGTGCAAAAGCTTTCAAAAGGTTTTGTAATGTAAATTTACATTGCTGTAGATTTTCCCACAGTATTAAAGAGGATTTCATAGAATTACGTGAATACACGCCCTAAATGTGCTGGACCGTAAAGCGATTCTCTTTGAGATTTAGTTTGGACGGATTGGTTAGGACGGAATGAATGGATAAATATGTATTTTAAGTTATATCGTTTTTGAGAACAAATGTTGAAAAATGCTGCTACATTATGTCTCAAACCATCTACTGCTAAACATGTTAATTAGAAAGCTACAACGTAGAATTGCAATAACTCACAAATGAGACTGATATCGAGTTGTTCTTTCAAATTAAACGTAAATATTTTTCCATGAAACATGTTTACTATTTATTATGTATAAGCCTTCTCCCTGCCCCTTCAACCGCCATACTTTCCCATAACGTACGCATATATCATACACTAAAGGCTGATTGAAATAATTACCATTATCAACAATTAAAATAGTTCCATCCTTGTTTATCACATAACAGAACAATACGTGTGTGCACACGCTAAATACCTTTTTCACGCAATGAGATGAAAAAAAACTCAGTGAAATTTGTGCCACGAGTGCCACGAGTGCAAGTGCTCCACTACGAAAGAGATGATGGTAATGGTGCGTTTCCCTTATGTGGGATTTTTTGCTATTCTCTCCCTAGTGCATCAATCTTTATTTTCACAGCTTTTTATCGGTTTCTTTTCAGAAATGTTATCACAGGATTTTAAATTCGTTTTATTGCAATGAAATTTTGCAATCCGATTTCTGTTAGCTTAGATTTTAGTTATATTTATTTTTATGTTAAATAGGAAAACGTAGAACTCGTCATAAAACACATGAAGAGCTTAGAACAACAGTTTGTTTCCTGTTACGAACATTTTTGTAAAAAAAATGTTTTCGGTTTTATGCTATTTTTTAATAAACTACAATGCCACTCAACTCCAAAACATTACAGACTCAAATTTACAAATCATTCCGATTTCATATGTAGAAACTATTCGTTATAGATAAAAACTTAATTTCTCATAAACTCTCGGTGCATCTGCATTTGCCTTTTCCGAGCCTTGCACATCACAAAAAGAAATCAGCTGTTTTTTGTGCATCTATCGTTTCGAAATAATAACACTTTTCTCGTTTTCTAAAAAAAGAGAAACTTTTTTCTATTGTTGAGTTTGTTAAAAACACTATAGTTTAAAACAGACGAAACCATACGGACACTCTGTATATTAATATAAAGTATCGATTTAATGCTATAAATAAGCATCCTCCAGCGTAGGATCTCTTTTCCGTCTCAATTTCATTTTCTCAATATCTCTAAATTTGCAGAATTTGTGCTCGTAAAAAAGCTGCAATTTTAAGCATTTAAAATCCACCACGGCAGTACAACAATTTTCCCGAAAACCGCAACGCAGCACACCTATGCGCTGCCCCATTTTCCAACCAAACGCTCCGGTGAATGCGTCCCAGGACCACTTTTCGTCTCAAGGTACGGGCCATTCGTTTCACGTGCACAAAAACGTCTCAAACGAGCACCCAAAAATAGTACTTACCAATACGGCAACCCTTTTCACAATTGTTTTGTATATTTGCTCCCAAACGAGGCAAGCATCGATCGGAATCAAAAACGCATTATTGTCAATTTACGATTATTATCCCGAATCTGGTCCTTCGTTCGTGCTCCTTCCGATTGGGGTCGAAACCGTTCCGGCTTCTACAGATGTGCGTAAGTTTATGGCCGTCGGTCACCAGTATTTTTGGGGTTTTTTATTCTCCCGTCTAGTATGTATTGTGATACCTACTTGCGTCAATTCTTCACCAACTCCCTTCCGAACGCATTTTTAGCCTCCCGTCGGTGGGGCTCGAGATACTGGAGGCTGAGCACTGGAGACTTACGGGAGGAAAATACAAAAGAGTGATGGAACGAAATATACCTCACGTATACACAGCCGCGTTTAACATTCAATCCGATTTAGACCGTAAATGTAAAAATCCTCACGTAAGCTTATTACGGTTCCATCCTGCCTTTAAATGGAACCCTTCCAATTGTCCATCGTGCGTCCGGAGAAGCCGACGGCACGGTGACCATTTTCACTTTTCCAAATGTTCACACTGTTGCCCGACACTTTTCGTCCATCGGAATGTCCACAAAACCGACGCGAAACTATTCGCACAAAGCAACCATTCACGAGTGTCACGTTCGGTCAGGATTCGCGCGGTCGACACAGTTTCATTTTAAAAGTTTCATGCCACTGCTTCCGGTTCGGCGGCAAGTGAAACAGCGCTCCCGTCAAGACATTGAGACCGGTCCAATCACCCATCACACGGCAGGAACGGCGATCGTTTCGCCGTTTTCGATCGTTATCCCTTTGCCGGTATTGAATTATTTAAATCCCATCCGGGTTGGGGTGCGGAAGGAACCCCAACACCATACCCATTCATCCTGGTGAAACATCAACTACACAGAAAAACAGAAAAGGAAAGCAAAGGGTCCAACCGAGCAGACGGTGAAAATATTTCGTAAAAGGTGTCGATTTTATGGACACTATTAAATTGGCATTGTTGAATTATTGAACCGAACAAGTAGCCGGAAGGCCATCCTCTCAGTACCGTGAGGAATCGATCTGCTGCTGGTGGTGTTGCTATTTTACTCGTTTTTCAACGAAACTTTTTAAGACTAGTTTCTGGGGTCTCTCAAGCATTTGGTGAATGTTATACTATTGCATGGAATGTTTTTATTTTGTTCAAGGCAGTTACAGTAATGTTTTTAAAGAACCAATTATCATTGTAGAAAATTTAAAAGGTTCAGCTTATCTTTTAATAGCAAAACGAATGTGATAAACAGAACTATGCTTTTAATTGTAATAAATTAAGTAAATGTAGGTAGTATTTGTAGAAATCATTACATAAATGATTTTAAAACCATTTTACAATAAAAGCCAATATGTGACACGGTTTAATGTTTAGTGCATATTTTATTGGTATTAAAGTTTCCTGGCACATGATTTGATGAGGTATGATTTGAGCGACAGTGAAAAAATTTTTTTTATATTTTTAAAATATATTGACTAAATATTTAACTTGTGTTTTTTTTATCGTCCTTTGGCTCTGATTCTCGCAACAGTTGTGTTGTGATAGCCTTTCTCTATCTTGCAAACGTATCACGAAGAACTATATATGTTACCCTTTCACAACCCTTTCTTTTCACCGTAGATTATCGCGAGGTCATGGGGCTCAGTTAGAACATCACAATTCTACATTTCCGGTACTTCAATCGAAAAGCTTCTTGGTTATTTTTCCCCGAATTCAAAACGGACCCAACGAGCAAAACCACGCAGATTAGCTGGTTATCTAATGTTAAGGTTGTCCTTGCTTTTTCAACAGTTCAAAGGAAACAAATATGGCCAAATATGAATAGCAACAAACTGTCGTCTCAATAACAATCGGTTCTGTACTTGTTGATAAATTGTAAAATACCACATGGTGAGCTAGTACACTAAATAAATAGGGTTTCCAAAAAAACTACTAATTCTTTGTAAACGTTGACACTCTGAAGCAGAAGTTCTCGCAATACTAAAGAGCAACAACGGCCTAGGGACCTGCTGTTAAACACCATCGGTAGCAAAACTCCAGAGTGTCAGCTGTCGTTCAGGAATCTACGCTTCAGCAACGTAAGCATAAGAAATGTAAATCTTTGTAAATGATATCATCCACATCGTTGGTATAAAAAATGCTGTAGTTGTGTTAACTGTTCTTCATTGCTGTCTCTCCATATAAAACCTATGTTTGTAAAAGAATTTTGACATTTTGTTTTCGTTTTCTTTTATTCAACTACTTGCAAATAAATGACCAAATGTTAACATATTTAAATTTTATATGATCATAATAAACTAGTTGGTATAAAAAAACACACATATGTTTCATTTTAAGTAATTCAACTTGAATGTAAATTATTCTCAAAACTATCAAAACAATATTTCATAACATTACAAAATTGGTTAGAAAATCATTCTTTTAAAAAGGAGATTTGCACAGTAGCTAAATTATGACACAGAAAATATTTGGCGTCTTCTATTGATGGTTAGCACGTTGTGAGAAGCATTTTTTTCTTAAATAAATGTATAACTATCTTTTCGGTGCAAAACATTTGTAAAAAAAACACGAATTAATTTGCAAAATAGCTAGACACAAAACTAATTAAACCAAAATAACTTTATCATCATATACCTTTTTAAGGCTTTCAAGAAACGCCTGATATCTAAACTCGCATATCTGCATGTTACTTTAAATGCAACAACTAAATTATGCTAAAATAAGTCCATACTAGCGATGCATCATTCAACAGAGCCCGAAAACCTTTGAACCGTATGGAGCAAATCACATCAACCACACCGTAAGCTTGCCGATATTGTTCCACGATGCAAGTGTACACAAAAAAAATGGTTGGATTCTCAATCATCCAACTCGCATGACCCACTCGCAACATCCCCGATGGTCTACGAAAAGCATCGAAATACAATTATTCCCTCAACCGAATGATTGGACGGGCGAAGGAATTTTGAGTGATTTATCCGTCGAGTACGGTTCGGCGAATTTATTACGCGCACGTGGCACACCGGATGTTGTACATTAGTGCAATCAATTTTCTCTAGCTCCGAGGAACGTGCGAACAAAAAAACGGTGACCTTCCTTTTTCTCCCTCCTGCTGCCAGAACAGGTAGAGCTTTTCCATTATTTTTCCAGCTGATTACAATAGCGAATGGGGCGGAGAGCATCACACGGGTGGTGGATGAGATAGTTCACCATTTTTATCTCGCACCTTGCAGCCCAGACACAAACCGAACGCTTGTACTAGCACGATGTTACGTTCGATCTACCATAATTCCGCTGCCTGGGATGCAGATGCATCCGAGCAACGAAGGACTGCATGCTTGTGACTCGTGGACGCATCCGGTTTTCCCCCAAACGACCGAAAACATATGCTCACATGCGGTGAGGTGCAACTAAATCCCTTGCGAATGCACGGTTCGATGTGGAGCAGGAAGCGATTTGAGACCGAGGCGACCCCAAGCCAACCCCTCCAGAGGATAACAAATTGAGTTATTGTAATGCGGAATTGATATTACACCGATTTGAGGTGCATTTTGGTCGTGTTCGGTGTGGTTGGTGCATTGCTGGGACCATCGAGCTTGCATCGATTTTGGCAAGCATTTCACGAGCACTGCGCCCCGTCCAAAGATATGAACCAATTTTACAGTCCAACTGATACGATGAAACAGACACACCAAGCTTTAGTGGCATTCCGTTGCACTAAAGTATGTGGAAAAAAGTAGGGCAAAAGATAATCTGTTTGAAAAAAAAACCCTTGACGCTCATTAGAAGTAAGAAATACAATTGATTTACGATCCTTAAAATTAAATTATGTCATTCGCTGTTCACTGCCCATGGGAATTCCTACTTCGTCATTCGAGCTACATCATTGTGTAAAGGTAACAGGTTCCAAAAAAGATCATACCCACGAGCACCCCAAGCAGTCAAATGGAATTGATGTCGAAAAGTAACACACAACCAAAGAAAACCATGCTCGCTACAAAAGCCACAACCAACCGCTCCGCAAACAATATTGACAACGGTGAATGCAATAGAAGTTTTCCAATCGGTTTCTCCTAAATTGGCCAACCATAGTGCACATTTGAACAGCGGAAGTCTCCAAACCAGCTTGGAAGCTTGATTAGGGTAGCACCGACTATGGACGGAGCTGAACGAAATAGACCAGGTTCGCACAACAGGATAAGAAGAGGACTTGAAATGAGACTCAATTACAGGAATTGCATTGCACTCGGTGCGCATCTAAGTACTGGAGTAGATAGTGGAGCATCGAAACTTGACACAAACCGCGCCGAGAGACAATCTTCGAAAGCTTAGCGGCAGAGAAACAATTGAATTCAATAAAACTAAACTAATCGAACGTTTTCTACTGGCAATATATTTCCACATTTTTTTGTAGGATATATTTTAAACAGAGATGTCAATATAATTCTCTTGAACGCGATGGTCGTAATGTCGGAAACAACAATAAATCTGCATTCCTTAAGATGGATCCTGTTTCATTAGGACAAATTTTATTTTATTACCATAATTTCGTTCTCTACATCTGCTCCGGAAAATTCTTCGATTTTGAGAATTTTTAAAATGTGTTTATAAAGACCAATTCCTTTTTCGATAACTCTAAGGTTGGAAACATGTCTATGTGGATGAAGTATTTTAAGGGAAATAAACATGTTACGAATTCTAATTAACGTTATTACTAACTAATTCTTACACTAATAACACTTAATTTTCACAGGATTAATTGCTAAGGAATCTTCGATTTCAATCCTGTTTGGCTACGGTTGGACGTATTTATCACTAGTATATATTCATTTATTTTTTTTATTAACTGTGCAAGGACCGTTTTGACTATTTTTAGAATCGTTTCATTCAAGATTACTATATTCATTCTTCTTTTCATATAATCTATATTGATATATCTATAAGTGCAATAAAACAACGCTCAAAGTTATCATTTATCACGGATTTTATGACAAATTACTGTCGCAGTAAGTTTTTCGTGTTTCGTTTAGCGTCATTGTTATCATAGCATCTATTTAATAATAATTGCTTTTCTACTCAGTTGCACCGTTTAATGCCATGTAATCCATTTCAAGCAAACGGCATCATCCTTCGTAACAGTGCAACACTCCAAATATGTCGTTTAATAAAGCTTCTCCCTCCACTCATTCTGTTCGATACGGCCAACGGATGCACTTTCTCTACCTAACTACTGTACCAGCCGGCACAATTCGTTCGAATTCAAGCACGAGAGCAATATGAAAAGAAAACAACAACAAAACAAACAAAAAAACCGCACTTACCGAATCCTGGACGCAAGCCAACAACCAGTGCGGTTTTTGTGAGCAGTCCGTACGGCAAATTTTACGATTGAACTGAAGCCATTCGACGAGTAAACGTCGCAACGAGGGAGAGGTATTTACATTTTCGTGAAGAAATTTATTAATATTTGGTCTATGAATCGTTCGCCCGAAGCTCAGCCAAGTGCGCAGCCAGGCGAATAAACATCAAATACAACTTTCGGCAAAGATCCAAAACTTTGCGTTTCGAGAGCAGCAAGTGAGAGGGAAATTTGTGAACGATGTTGTGTAACAAATCCAGCAGTGGACCACTGCGAGCACGTGTCCAGACAGGGCCACTTGCGCTTCCTGGCCTTTTTTATTCGCATAGCTTACTTCAAACAAATATGTCTTCCTTGCCGAAAACGGTTCACGATGACGATTTTCCGCCCTCACGGTTCCGTACGCAATCGCAAGTATTCGGCAGAGTCGGCAGAAAAAAAACGATCGGGTCGTAAATAAATTTGCAACCACCGGCTCTAATCGTACTTATCGATCAAAGGTAGTTTCAGTTTACGAAATGAATTACTCAATCGAGACAAACTTTTGCAAAACTTGACGCTTGGAAGATTGAGGGTGGGTCGAGATGCGGTCGAGCGTGAAAACTTGAAGAGCACACTTTACATTCGCACTCGCTCTTTGATCAATACAAATCGAATAATTCCGTTAATTTAATTTAAATAACTTATACTACTAAAATAACCATAAAAGTTGAAAGTACTTATGCCATTAAGGATATATTCGCCGCAAATTCAACATGTAATAGTGAGCAACAGAGTAAAGATGGTTTAAAATAATATTTCAACCTTACTACAGTTAGATTTCCACTTCTCTTGAGTTTCAATCTCAATTGAAACATGCTATAGTAAAAGTACTAGTTTTTTCTGTCTTGATAAACCTATTGAAGTAAACTTATACATACTTGCTTGTGCTGCTCTTCTTTTGTCATTTTGTAAATTGTCGGTTCTTTTCGCTAAATTAAATCATCATCTAACTTTTTTTTCATTTAACAAAGAATTCGTTTAGACTTTCTCATTTTTCTATTGTGTTTGTTTGAAGATGCGTGGAAATATCAAGAATAATTTTACGCAGTCATTGCGCTGCATTATACAAAAGTATTCCTACAGTTAGTCATGCAATCTATTTGCGAAAGTATATGTTTATGCCTGTCTAATAAAGTGCCTGTAACTTTTGTTATACATGGTTTGGTAACTTGTTTTTTTTTGTAATTTTTAATTGACTATCTTATTTTTTTAAATATTCTTTTTAAAAAAAAGTAACCTCACGATGAAACGCATCTTCAAATTATCATAAACTGCAAAATCTCGTCTGGGAGGGTAGCGTACATATGTGCACACGTAAAACAAAAATGTCACTTCATCCAACTGAATTAAATGATAACACGACGCTGCAAGATTGTTTCTACGCCAAAACAATGAGCATGTGATAAGAATTTTCACAAAAAAAGTTCTTCCAGCAGCAGCAGTAGTACCGGCATCATATAATACGGCCACATTTCACTTGACTTATGAACTAACTTACAAATTGCAGTACGCGCGACATTACATAACCTTCCCCGGATGCAAAGACCGAATGTTATTTTGCCCTTTTTGGCTTGCGTCGCGCTTTACTGGCTCCCAACCATTTCGCTTAACAAACCGTGCAGAAAGAAACAGCCGATCTTATTACGTGTAATAGCGCTCCGGCAGCTTCATAAAGAAAGCCGGTACGAAAGCATTCCAAATATCTGCTTCCCGGTCATTATCAAGCTACTTTAGTCGGTGCTGCTGCCACGCTGAGAGTTTTGCGACTGAAATGTTCGTCTTCTTCGTAGAAAGACGTCGTATTCCGATTGCGAGGAGCAGAAATTGGCTCGAAAGCAAACGGTGCTACGACGATGAGCTGCCAAAGGAGAGCATATACGGAGCAAGATTTAAAAAAAGTACAAAACAAAAGGCATGTGCACACCCGTATACCCATCCAAAGGCTTCGTTTCTTTTCACAACCCTCCAGCCCTTTAAAAAGCAACCCGAGCGCAGGCACCCGTGCACGTAAGCCCGCCGGGCCTGTCCTCAAATTAAGGAAGTTTAATTTATAAAGCTTATTTAGAGGTTTATACTTTTATCTTGTTTATCAAGTTAAGCAGCCGCTCGTGGAGCGATCGTTCCGTAAACGCACTAGCACAACCCGAACAAGACGATGTCCCCCGTTTCGACCTCTCTGCAAGCTGGGAGGGAAGAGATCCGGAAGCCCCACTTCGACGGTTTTCTTGGAAGTGGTTTTAAAAGTGGGATTTACAACAGGTTTTACAGCGTGGGAAGAAGAGCAAAACACTACACGATCAGCCGTGCCAGGGGTGCCTTAACGAAGTAATCCTTCGATTGTCCCTCTTACCGGTCAAATGGTCGGTCGTTTGGAAAATAACCTCAACGCATTGCTCCGTGCACCTTCCCGCACAGTTGCACACAAACAATTTCTCATCGTTTTCAAACTGCAATAAAAAAAACATACACACACACACACACATACTCAGCAAATGCAACGCGAAATTCACCACCATCAGCTAGAGATTGTGCTTCGGACTTTGCTGCAGCGACACGTTCCACTTTCAATTATAAGTTTATCGTTCCCGATCGTGCGCTTAGTTTGGGCCAGGTGTGCGGTGCAGTAATCCGTGTCATTTTAGTTTATATCCCGCGCGATGCAGCTGGTCAGTTGCTATAACCCTGCTAACAGCTCGAGCAACCGTTAGCAAGGCAATGATTGATTGATTTCAACCGAGTTGATCCCGAGCAACCATTTCTCGGTGAAGCTATACCCAATATCTTTCACAATTGCTTGAACTTGGAGCTTCTCCAAGTTTCTTGCATTGTAAATATTTTACATAACGACTTAATTTTGTTATTTCAGTAATCTGTCCAGGGGTGAAGTGGTAGAAAGCCGATATTTTTACGACAGAATCTTTATCACAATCCCTTCTGAACATTTTCTCCCTAGCAAGGAGTGACTAAACGACCTTTGGTACTAAAAGTCACCTTTCTCTGTGTTTGCGTTGTTTGTAAAAATTTTAACTTTTTGAAGCAATCCTAATTGTGGTCTAAAAGACATACATTAAAGGCCGTGGGTTTTTATTTGGTAGACTGGAGTACCACATTATTTTTAACTTACTACATTCTATCGTAGTACAAAAATAAAGAAATTTGTGTTGGACTTTGTTTTTTCTAGTTAAAAAAATAGAAAGAGTTTTTTTTGTATCAACCCCAACTTGAACAATTTGTTACTTATCACTTATACCCAATATCATTTTTGCACAACATCAAACCCTACCTGTTGGAAGGATCCATACAGTCCCTACTATAAAACCCTTATCCAGATCGTAATAATACAGATCATCTCTATAACGACTATACTATGACCAATAAAAGTTAACATGTTTTCAATATTTAACAAGATCAAATTATGGTTAACGTTTGTTTTATGTTATTAAAAAAGTTTTTGAAAAAAACATAGCTCAGAGATACAATTTAAGTATTGTCAACATATTCAATACTTAATTTTAAAAATGCTATTTGAAAACCATGCCTCCATTTCAAACAACTTTTTAATTTATTCGAGATTTTTTTCCAAACTGATACAACAAGAAACTTGATTTTTAAAGTAGCATTCAACCCCAGTGAATTGGGTTTTTTTTTGCCAGAATCAGATTTAATTGAACAATCTATTTAACTGAAGTGCACCTAAACATCTCATGGTTAACGTATCTATTGTTAGGCATTTTTAAACATTCACTCAAACGCTCTCCTAAGCTACTTAACGTAAGAACAAAATTAAATAAATGCCATCGCACTTGAACGATTTGTTCCACATCCTTCGAATGTATCCGTTTGGTTTGATGCGAAATAAAACCCCTCAAAACAAGCAAATGGGCCACTTCGCAAAGCCTCCCAGCCGTGATAGGAATTGAAATAGGAATGGGGATCAGATTCTCGTTCGAAAGTGAGCCTTCTATGCTCGAAGGGTAGGTACCCTCAATGCCTCTCTCATCTTCCCTCTTCCCTCTTCTTTCCCCGCACGCAATCGATACATGCAGCAGAAAAACTTTCCACCGGAAGCGATCTCGGGAAACGAGTTCCTGCAAAAGCTCTCCAGCCTTCGTTCACACGCACATGTGCACTCTATCTCCATCCCCATCCAGACGACAGGGTGGTTATGCACATAGACACATAGCGCAAGACAAATAAACATACCGTTTGGAGGAATTTTCGCACTCAATTACCGACAACTTTCTCCACGATATTTGTTTGCCACTTCGTCGGCGAAGAGTCAAGCGGGTGGAAGATAAAGGCGAAGTGGAGATGAAGCAAAGGAACGGCATCCCGCCGAAAGACCGGGCATCTCCGGTACCACAGATTTGATACCACAACGGTATGGTATGATTTTTCACTCCCCACACACAGTCACACGTAAGCAGTGTGGCACGTATGGCAAATGTTTATGCTTTCTCTTCCGTTCCACTGCCAGCGCCACCGAATTTGCCAGCGAGCACATCGCACGGGTTAGGACGGGCTGGTTGTATTTCAACGAAAGATGTTGTTGTTTTGCTTCGAGTTGTTGCTTTAGAAAAAAAAACACCCAGCAAGACGGTAGCGGGTGCCGCGGGAGAAGGTGTGAAAAACTTTGGCGTCTAATATGCATTAAGCTCCCATTTCCAGCACAAAACGGATGCGTCGTTTTTCGTGTGGAACTCGACGGGAGCGTTTTTGGTGCGACGCAGCAGAACGAGGAACATTATAAACATGAAACTGAAACTCGCACCTCTCGGCAGAGTAGGAGATCCGATTGCTTTGCCGGCACGATCGTTCCGTCGGTTAGTGTTGCTTCATCACGTGCACGTTTGCAGACACGCAAACCACAATCCTTTGCAATTTGACCGCACACCGTCTATGCGTATGTCTATGCCTGTTGTGTCTGAGGTTCTCCAAGTGTTGGCTTGCATTGCTGCACGTGAATGTTCAACGAAATAATGGGATTTTATTCCGAGCGAAAGTTTAGCGAATACGCAGAAAAGATTAGACTGTGGCGCAACGATACAGGCAACAGTTGATGGAGCGTTCAACAATGCCCATGAAGGCAAGTTGAAGTTTTTTTTCAGAAAACTATATTTAATGTAACACGCGTTTAATCGAAACCAATATTCGATCCAGATAAGTAATATTAAGTAGCTGTGCAAGACGTGCACGTTTTCTTTACAAATGCACGTTTCAGAGAAAGTACTATCGATCATGCCTCGATTCGGTATAAAAGAAGAGTTCATCTAAAGAAAATTTGTAAAAACTACTCATTTTTGCAGCTTATTGCTTATAGCATTGCACATAAGTAAATTATTGTTGATGTATATACATTTAAATTTCTTAGTACTTTTTTAAACATGTTCTTTAAAATAAATTCGGAAAATAATGTTTAATTGCTCATTATTCGTTTATGAAAACAACCACAATAAACAACTACTAGAAAGCATTTCTTCGATTCAATAAAATTTTCAGGTCTCAACTTTTTAAACTGAAATGGGCAGAATGTATTAAATCGATCATATGTCACTGCACGCTCTTATATATAGATCACATGTCACTGCAAGCATTAAAAACTTGTGATACTACCAAAAACATGGCATATCGTATTCAATAAGAAAAAAAACATTCGGCTGGTATGTGTAAAAAGATTACTCATAACGAAAAGTTTATATCTTTTAAAGACAACAGATATGTATGAAATGGTAGCAGCCAATTGCGACAAAAATTTATAATATTGAATTCGGTCCGTTGCGATGCTGAAAGCCCAAAACAGCAGCAACTCAATTTAACCCTACCATTCGCGTGAAATTCCGTCTTTCGTCCCTGCGGTATAGTTTAAATTTTATGAGAAAACTTATCCCTTGCCTCCGACGCCATAAGCGACGCTTTTTCATTAACGACTGCACAGTGAAGTGTGTGCGTGTGTGTGTGTGCAATTTGCATTAGAAGAGTGAACTTATATTCGGTTCGTGACGGCACGCGAAATATAATATACTGGAAAGAAATATTTAATTATCGAAATGCTCAGTTCAAATGTCGCGGTGGGAGTTTTCTCTACTCAGAAGAATGGAGTGCACCCCAATAAGGGGTGCATTTGTGTGTGTATGCGAATCTAAAGCGTACAGGTGCTAGGTAAGCTTCTTTAGGAAAGCATCTTTAAGGGCAACGTGCAGAAAACACCCCGCATTACCAGGAACCAGTCTCATTTGCAGATCGCGGTAGTGTTGATAGCACTGAGATTGAAAATTGGCCGTGAGTATCGGAAAGAAGCAGAAAAGGAGCGGAAGCAAAACCGGAAACAGCACCGCCAAGAATGCGCTTGCATTTTGCAGCTGCGCATGTGAACGACGAAATGCACCGATACGGAACGGAATGCAGAACTACACACTCGTCTTTTCCGATGTGGGGTAATTCTATCCTTCTTTTTTTTGCGTTGGTTGGTTTTTCATTTTACTCTTCTTTTTTCACCCCCCATCTCAGTAGGTAGCAGAATGCAGTTCGCACAAAGGCACGGAAGCGCGGGCGGTTGTTACATGGTTCAGCTTCTTATACACACGACCATCGGTTCCCATTGCCGCGCGTCTGTCTTAAATATTTTTAAGAGAAAAGTTTAAATTGAATTACTTAGAAAATTGACGCTGAAAACTTTCCATCCTTCTACACCGGTGGTTCTGTTTTCGCCACACGGTGAGGAGATAGCCGTCGCCGTCCTATGAAGAAAGCGCTACATAATCAAGCGCTACCGGGCTGCAGTTTGGTTGGGCCACGTGGGAATGAGCAGCCGAATACTCGAAACGAAAAAGTCGCATCCCATCTCTTTCACTATTTGGCCAATTTTTATTGCCCTCGCTGTAACCGGTTCCCCAATCTCCGGTCCATATGGTGTGGAGAAAGTTTCGAAATAATCTATTACCGCCCGCACGGGCTCCATTCGGTTTCGCAGGAATGCATTTCGATGTGCATTTCGTGGCTAAGTAAACACACAAACAAACGCAGCAACACTACCGGCACTGGTGCGGTCGGTGGCTTACCGCGAAAGTTGGAAAAATACATTTATTTGTATAAAATCCAACGGAATTCATGAATCCGGGTGATATAATTACACTCCGACACGGTCGGTGGCGCAGGATACGGGCAGCCAATTTACTCGTTCGCTCGTGCTTTTGCTCTTTTTTTTTGTTTTGTTTGATACTCACCGCCTTCACTCACTGCCGAACCTTTAGCTGCCGGTTTAATTTATCACATCTTAATCCGGGATTGTGCGGCGTTCCGCTTTCCGTTTCCTTTCACCCCGGCAAGCTAATCCGGCAAGCTAAAGTGAAACACTTTCGGCACAGCCAAAACTGGCGCCGGCATACCGAAAGCATTAATCATCACGCTGGACATCGTTTCCCAATTGCACTCCGAAAAGACCGGACACGAATTAGAATGTCCTTGTACGTACTGGGCGCCTCCATCGGCAGCGAAACGCTTTCTCCAATTGCAATACTAG
This sequence comes from Anopheles farauti No. 4, assembly GCA_000956215.1. Lineage (NCBI taxonomy): Eukaryota > Metazoa > Arthropoda > Insecta > Diptera > Culicidae > Anopheles > Anopheles farauti No. 4. The sequence goes on along the minus strand of JXWZ01013560.1, from coordinate 23,208 downwards.
CATTTAACTTTCGAAGAGCCCGTTTTCGGGATGAAATATTGGCTCTGTATTGATTTCTGGTATAGTAGTTTTGCTTCAAACGCAAACTTAATTCACTGCAACGCATCACACTACTACCGTGAGGATATATTCAAAATGTATTTTCCATAGCCTCAAATCCAAAGACAACCAATAAGAAGAAAGCATTGACAGAAAAACAATGATGAAAATTTGTCGTTGGTTTTGCTACCAAAGAGTTTTCTCAAGCATTTTAACCACACCAGTGAGAAAGGTACTGAATAAGACTTACCAACAAAGAGGAGGGTTTTGACTAGTTTTTTATTTAAAATATCGCTTTTATTATTGTTATCAGCAATCAAATCTCAGGTTTCCAATCAATCATATTAATTTAGAGAAAAAGAAATTTATAAATAACTTAAAAGAAAAAGCTAACTTTGAAAGTGTTTTTAATAACTTTATAAAAAAAGTTTTTATAATAAAAAGAAAGATAAAAGTTTTTATAATAAATTAAAAGAAAAACTTATAAATTAACTTTACTTGTATAGGGTTCTATCTTTCATAAGACAGGACTTGTAGCAGAATCACATTACATGCCCTAGCCAGGCAGTTTCCTGTCACTTCGAGCCGTTAAGTAACATCACGATTTATTCTATTTCTAGTACAATATAAGTCAGCAAATGAAAAAAAAATCAATAGTTAAACTATATTTAATATAACAATAAAATCAAGCGCCAGAAAAAAAAATCTCTCACACATGATCTCCAACATTGTTGCGTTTATGTTACGAACGCAACACTGCCGCGATCACGTTCAATTTCATTTCCTAAATAGCACGAAAAACAAATCCCAACCGAGCACAATTTGTGTATTCCGATTGCCTCTACATAAAGGGCAAAACTACCGCTTTCAAAAAAAAAAACAAAATCTACCCTCAAAAAGACAAATCGTACAGTTTTATTTGCTCCAAGACGGCTTAGATTTTCGTCCAACGATTACCGGCAAAACAAGCGGGTCTAAACGAGCAAACCGAACTACAGCCGCAGGCATGCACGTCGCAACTGAGATTTCTCTTAGCAACGGAACGATTGGAAACCCGCTGCCCTTATCCCCGGGGAACACAAAGGCATTCCGGAAATGTTTCTCTCTCAACCTTCGACCTTCGAGGACAATCGCTAGCAAGACTGAAATGAACGGACGCGCCACCGGAAAGAAAGTTCAAACGTCGGGTCACGGAACTATCGCAAGACCCAAAATTTGGCCCAAATTCCGCCACACACCTACGATACACACCTATGCTAGTGCGGCTCATTTTGCGCAAATCTCTGACCCGAACTGGGAAAGGCCCCTAAATCGGATCGAGACTTTGTGTGCAGCCATGATACTGTCGCAACACATCCTCTCCCCGAATTTCTCGTCCATTGCCACCATGATCCGAGTGCAAACGGTAAAATTGCAATCACAGGAAAAGTGGTGGCCAGCCACACACAACGAGAACAATGAAAGATTAAAGTATTAGGCAGGATTTCGCTCCATTTTCGTGCCGAAACGTCCCGGTTTGCTGGACGACAATGAGTGGAAAGTTCGGGATTACATTCCCTCCGAAACATTACATTTATCGATTTCGTTGGTTGCTAGCTAATGCAATGGGGTTGTATTTATCTCACCGTACACCGTGCTCTGACAAACATACCAAACAAAATCCGTCCACCCTCCTCGCGCTCTAAGCTCTTGCCAGAACCTTCAGAACTTCGTGTTTCTTACGGTAGCACCAACATCGATCGTGACGGAATCCCCTTTCAGTGTGCAAAACACGTGTGCGAAAGTTCTAAATCGTACCGCATGAAAGTGTTACCTGTAAGCTGGATCTACCGGGCGCGTCATCCATGCGATGGGTGCAGGGAAACGAGTATCCCAAACCCCTTACCATGTATCTGTGTAACTTTACCAGTTTCGGCATTACACAACTAATTGGCACAAACCTTGGGCGCCCGACAGTTGGAGCGTGAAAAAGACTGCGTGTGCTCGCTAACAGAGCATGGGAAGAGAAAACATTTAGTTTCTCGCTCACTAACAGGCGTCTTGGTTTGTTGGAAATTTTTTTCCAAGGCAAATATCATCTTGTTTTGAGTTATAAAAAATTACATTTTGTTATGAATTCTTGTACACATCGTAAACACAGATAGATAAAAAAACTCACTACAATTTTAAATCGTTGCTTATCATGGTATTTTTTTTATTCGTCTCATTAGCTTCATGTCAAAAATCCGCTTGAAGAATGTAAACTCGCTATACCTTGGGCCGTTGAATAATTTTCGAGCTGTTTTAGCAGATTAATTAGCTCAATCTTAAATCTACTACTTATTTAATCTATCTACTATTGCCAGAATTCTGATACACCCAAGATCCGTGGCGTCTCAAATATTATCCAAAAATTAATTGATGTGTGTGTATTTTTTTCGACGAATGATACACTACGGGCAAAGACATAGTATAGATTTAATTAATTATGTTATAGTAGCTTCCCATGTAATTAATCTGCTCAGATATAGTAACTTAACTAGCTCTAAAAAGTTATATAGCAAATTTTCTCACGAAGTAAAGAATATCGTCGAGACGTTTGAGAGTTTACTTTCATAGCTCTATTTTATTCGTTGTATTAGGTTTCTTATTCAAAATCGCTTATTCTTCTTTTTAACCAATTTAAAGAAAATTTATCCAGATGTAAGTGTTGAAAGTGTTTACATACTTAAATAAAATACATATTTTTGTCAACAAAGAAACAATAATCATGAGAATAATGGAATGGCTTATGATAATAGATTGGAAATAAATTATACTAAATTCGCTGCAAAAATAAATCGAGAAATAGATTTCTTCGATCATATAAGACTTACATTAGAGATAATTTTATGAACATCGGAAAAAGGTTCTCAAACCTTTCAGAAAAATGTTTTTAAACAAATTAATGGGTTTTAAATAATTTAAAAAAAATTAAATTTACATACCATAAAAGCAGCGACACATTGCAAAAATATACTCATGAAATAATGCTTCATAAAATGACGAAACATTTGTACATTCACAGAGGTTCGATTATCTAGAACACGTATTTTCAATACGTTCAGATAACCTAACCACAGTATTAAATTAAATGAAAAATTAACAAATCCCGTGGAACAAGCCACCTAAATACATATCCATTGATCCATCGAAACTAAAAAAAACTCGTTGTACAACCGTCAATCAAATCGCAAACTCTAATTAACCAGTCAACATATTAGTGATGTTTCATGAAACAAATCCCTGTAAAGAACGATCCACCAATATATTGACACTACATGAATTGGATTGTATCCGACCCGACCTCAAGAGCGTTGTCCTATGTTGGATGATACAAAAGAAGAACCTGTACGAGGAAACCGAGTAAAAAAAAACTCCATTACTGCATCCATTCACTCGCTCCAGACTAAACGGATGATGGTGCCAAAATTCGATAAAATCACACAAAAACTCCCGCAAACAAACCAGTTGCGTCCTATGGATGAGAAACTGAAAAACGCAACAGATTTTCTGCGACCGTCATGATAAAGTGGCGCCCGAGTTGGACAAAACTCAATTAACACACTTCACATCATGTCGCGACCATTTGTCGTCGCCGTATTGGATTCCTGATGGTGAGGTTTTTGTTCTTCATCAGTGGGTTGTGGTTGGCCAAAAAATGCTGTGCTTCAATCGGCACCCTGGTCATTGATTTATCTTTCCTCGAGCGTTGTGGAGCGTTTTTTTCCCTAAATGAATGTACACCCCCGGGAACCTATGATAGCTAACGCTTAGAAACGTTAGATTTCCCTGTGAATACATTCAGTAGCATTCATAACAGTTTTTTATCATTGTCCTTAGTAAAGAATAAAAATGTGTAGAGAACAAAGGTTTAGGCTTGTCCCTTAGGTAAGGAAATATGACTGAAATGATAATAAAAGAGTTTGGTATTTGGTATTTTTGTGGTAAGCACACGAAGTATCAATCAGAAATTTGGCACATGTCCGAATTCCTTGCATTGTTTTGTATTCATTTACAATCGTTACTGACTGTTGGTGCCATTTATTTCTTTGTAACTTTGAATATTGCAGTAATTTGGTACAATCATCCTGAACTTGAAGTGTACAGTAAGTGTAAAGTATGCAGCATATTGGAAAATGCGATTGGCAAAAATATATTTAATGATAATAATGTAATACATTATTAATAACATTAATAAATGGATATAATTATATCCTATATTTTTAGTCTGTACGGAAATTGTACTCTAATTTAATTTATATTTAATTTCAATCAATCGTGAATGCTTCTCCCTTAAAAAATAACAATTTTCCTCCCCGACGGGGAATCGAACCCCGGTCTCCCGCGTGACAGGCGGGGATACTGACCACTATACTATCGAGGACGTTGTTTATTCCATTGTGTCTTTATATCATATTGTCACCTGATGTGGTAAACATTGTTTATGAATTTGCTTTACCATTTATACAAACGCGTTGTTATCTACTTGGACGTTCTATGACATAAATGAATACATAAAACTACACTAAATATGCAAATAACTGACTGCAACTTTCATTCATTGATAACTTTGACTTATTTTCCTTTGCTTGCTTCACCGCACGAAGCACGATAAACTAATAGAAAATTCAAAGTGTACAGCAGCACTCTAGATCTCGGAAAGTTTTAGTAAAACTATTGAAGTACGGACGGACTGGACGTCTAGAAAGCCAAATAATATATATATGTAAAAATATTATGATTAACTGTGTTTAAGACTATTACATGCATTTCCATATTATTTCATATTATTTGACATATTATTTCTGGAGTTTTTTTTTAAACATATGTATAGTAAACTTAAAAAAAATAGTCTTTTTTATAGATAATTTTTCATTTTTTTCGTACAAGAATTTTTTTTAGTAATCAATCATGATTTTATAATCACATATTACATATTACATTAAATAAACTAGAATTTGTTGTAAAAGATGTTCTGTCGCACGCAAATCTAAAAGGGTCTGATAAAGCCCACCGTATGACTATAAAACGCATTTCAAACATTATTTTTCCAATTCATCATAATGGCACCAAACCCCAAAAACGTCAAACACGATCAAACCAAAACCCAAAAAACCGATCATTGACACTTCCGACACATCATCAACGGCAGCAAAGCTAAATCACCTAAAAAAGTTCATTACCTTAATCGACACATTCCTTCTTGTCTCGCCTGCGTCCGTCCCTGCCCTCTCACCACGGTCACGATTAGGCGCCAGCTGGCTCCGAACAAGCTGCCTAACACGAAATCCAGGAACAATCGACTTTAATTTGTCGCCCAAAAATACAGGAAACTTTTGTCGGTGTTTGCCGGGCCAGGGCGAAGTCAAGCTGAAAAACACGCACAAATGAAAAACGAAAGAAAACCCAACGAATCGGAAGCCCGGTGCGGCATACGGGAGCCACCATTCGCTCCGAGACGTTGCCCTTTTCCCGGAAGGTTGTATGTTGCGGGGAACTTCGGTGTACAAAAAATGAACTGCTGCAGCCTCAAACGCTCCCTCAACATATGTTGCAAATTATGTTAAAATATACACATCCCATTAAGATTGTTATCGTTGATAAACTCTTGCCTCGGGCAAGGTTGTGTCAGCATCGACCCGCACGGTTACGGAAGCCGATGAAAAACGGAAAATCTAAAGCCACGCCGGTACACTCAATGCTGGCCGAGGTTTCCGGCCGATTTTGGAGATCTTTTCGGTGGAAGAAGTACATGGAAAAAATGCGAAAGCTAAATATGTTTAAACAAAGTTAAACGAGCAACTTTTTTGTCACTACTTCGGGGGGATTCTGTGTTGCTTTTCTTGTTCTTTTCTTTACGGCTCTTACCATCACATTCTCCGACAACCTTTACATCATGTAGCTGAAAGCGCGTTGGAATCGCGAATTTCAAGTCAACAGTAACAAAAAAAAACGCGCGTGCACCATGCTGTGTAACCTTATCATAAGCTACACCCACTCCCCACAGTACGCGGTTAGCAATAATACGATAGCGATAACGCCCATAGCCAAAGTTTCACCTCCCCGTGCGATGTATGTATGTGTAGGGAGCGACCAAAGTACTAAGCCAAGAAACGTACACTGAATTTAAATTGTGCGCTAAACGACATCCATTTTGTCAATTGGCCTTATCGGCTCGGTTTGGACGCTAAAATGTTTACAGTGTCAGGATGGCCGAGCGGTCTAAGGCGCCAGACTCAAGAGCAATCTTGCCCATATGCTACTGAATGGGTGGTTCAATACACGGAGCGTTCTGGTCCTCTCTGAGGGCGTGGGTTCGAATCCCACTTCTGACAAAATATAGTTTTTTGTAGTTTAGTTTGGACATGTTTCGAAGTTCTATTTCTTCTTGAGATTAACAGTGTAATTCATTTCAATTTTATTATTAATTTAACTCTTCATTATAAGTTTTAAACTTATTAAAGTTTTCTCTTTAAAAGAAATTAATGTAATGGATATAATGTTTTCTTTCTGGAAATTATTTTATAATTTAAAAGCCATCAAAATTGAACATTTTCCATTCGTAACTAACACGCTCGTAGCTAAGAGTAGGGGAATTTTTAATCATTTTGAATGTTTAGTGACTGATTAGGTATGAATTTTATATTACATTTACATTCGATCACGTTCACAGCTCAGCAAGGAATTAGAGTAGCCTGGAATCATTTTTATACAACCAATTGAGTTATAATAAATGCAAAAAAAAATAATCATGAACAAATGGGAAAATCGTAATGTAGCAAACAAATGATGATTTCTTACATGAATAATTAATTATTTTTTTTATGTTATGCAGATACTACCAAGGAAAAAAGATAAATACACAGACTGTTTAACACTATAAATATCAACCAGACATATGCACAGTATTGAAAAACAATTTATAGGATTTTCTCCGGAATCAACAGAAATGCAGAAAAAAACAATTATTTCTACCGAGGTTCGTTTTTCACTTGTTTGAATATTTTTGCGATTTATACGTCAACAGAAGTTTGAGAAAAATATCTCCTTCTATTTTACCTTTGAATTAGTACCTCATGTTTCAACATACGTATGGTGGATAAATGTTTGTTTATACGTTTATCATACATGAAAAGGTTCAAAATTATCATTCAATCGAAATAGTCATTCCCAAATGTTCATTTCGGTCATCACAACTACACACAGTTAACCCATTTTTCCATATTTAAACGCATTTATTAAATTATTCATATAATTGTTTATTTTCAGATGATAGACTAAAAAATATCAACTCAATGTTGAATAATGACTCATATAGAAACATTCAAATATGTTTTGGCAATTTACCGATATCGATTTAAAATATTGAAAAAAGAAAAATATATTAAAAAACCAAGACGATTATTCAATATCTTTCAATTTACGTTTCTCCTCAATCCCTCTTTAGTTTTCTCATTGGCTCATAAGCCAACGCCAGTAGAGACGGGTTTTCGCCCAACAGGCACAATTTACCAGCCAAACGAACCCCCTTCACACGACTGCTTACAATTTTCCTGCGAACATTTAGATCTCTTTCCTTACTTCATACCATACCCCACACACAAACCATCTTTCACAAATTCGAAAGAAAGTTGTCAGCAGATTATGACAAGCTTTTCTCCGATAGCTGCTGGTTCCCGGAAACAAAAACCGTCACCTTCTGCTACTTCCTCTCAAGAAAACCCGTCGGTACCCACCCTCGAGCACCAGGAGGGCATGAAAAAGGCAGAATGAAAGATGGTGGCTACACCGTAACCCATTTCATTGCAAGTCATGGTTTGCTTTTCCCATCCGCCCACGACGTAGAAAAGCACACGGACTGAAACTTACGACGGCGCTAAGCAAACCATTTTACCAACCACCGACTCCGCTGCCATAGCAACCATCCAACGGAAAACGACGAGCAATTTGTCATGTAAAACGATATAAATAAATATTGCCGAAAATCCGCTAAATTAAGTTTTGTCAAAATATTTTCAAATATCCAACCCAGCGCCGGCTCAACGGGGCGGTTTCATGACGGCACAGGTTCGGCACATTTTCGACGTGGTCTTCGTGGTACCGTCTGTAAACAGCTTTCCGTTTTGGACGAGTTTTTCCCGTCCGAACGTCAGCATCGCAACGAAAGCAAAAGTGTCTTTACCCAAAGGCCCCGCAGGCTGATAAACGTCTCGGGTTAAGAGAGGTTTTTGTCTGGTTTTGGTTTGCTACCGTCTTATACGCTGCCGTTCAATTTCTTCTTTACTCGATCCACGTGTTCCAGTGTGTACCAGTAGACGGTAAACTAGTGCGTGTACGTTGATGTGTTCGTATTTTTCTTCCCGCATCTCAGTTGCGAGATAAATCATTTCTTCATGCCTTGCTTCAAAATGTTGCTGTTTATGCCAGACTCAGATTTCAGTACGTTCGGGTGAGATATCGTTAAATATAATTTATTTGTACTGGCTATGTCTTCACTTCCACCTGTGGTATGTTACCATTTGCGATAGAAGATAGGATATAGGATGATTGTTTGGCTTATAAAAAACGAGATATACAGTGTTGAAATCGTTTCTTACAACCGATATGGAAGAAAAAAATAGCCCTAAAAAAATAAAGCTTTTTTGGCTAACAATTTATATTTTTTAATCTGGTTTCTATTCCATTACATTAAGTTTTACTACTTTTATAATTTGGATTTAAATGATTTAGATTTACTCTACCTTGTTGGCTCAACGTTTAGTACTACCACAGGCAAACCGTACACATCCGCTAGAGGAATGTTATAGAAGGTACCAATCCTTTGAGCAATGTGACTCTCAATTTTGCTCAGAATAATGAATACTTTGTCATCGTTGTGTTTTACATAATTAAATTATTATTTTTAAATCGCTACTAGAAGGCAATTTTATGTTTTGTTTGTTATTTTTCTTCGAAATATTTCATTACCTAGAGGAAACAGTTGTAGAAAAAAGGAAGGAGCTGCACGTTAATGAAGTCGTAAAGAATAACTAAATAAATATAGTAAAGAAAGCCAAATTACATTCCTAACTACAAATTTTTGTTGAAACCTTCACTCAAACATAAAAATAAATCATAACCAGCGTAAACGGTTGCTAAATCGTATGACCACTCAAAACCATAATCCATCCTCAGAACCAGAATGATATGGCTCATTAGAAGATTGATTATCACCACCATCAACAGCACTGAGATTTTTTTTTCCAGTTAGAGTGCCTATCATGCCTCAATCGTACCAACATTTCTGAACCAGACCCTTACCCAATAGCAACCCAATTGTCACGCGCAACAACACAAAGGCTCATCCGAACCAGCTCCTGCCCGTTTCAGAGATGTAAGCCATTTTATGGCCCCAAATTACGCGTACCCGAGAGATATGATGGAGGTTACCCTTTTGCTGACGCTTTTGTCGCCCTAAAAAAAAAATCACTACCAGCTGAGCCCCTGGAAAGGAGGCGAATATAGAGCAGAACGAATCTGTACGCACATATATACCAGGAGATAAAATTTATTTCCACCACCGAAATGAAACGGCAAGGAAAGCCTATTTCAACCTTCACGAAGCTGCTGCTGGTCGGAGTTTTGTTACGGGTGAAATTTTGACGCTCAATCTCGACTGGCCAACATATTCGGCAAGAGAAAGGAAGCCCCTGGCGAACGACGCAGCCGAAAACGAGGGCGAAAGTGCCCAAGACACCGGCTGGCCCGGAAAAGAAAACGTACCGTAGTCGCCCAGATTCGCTGTCATAAATTGGAAAACTACGTGCCAGGAATTGAAATCAATGACCGGGTGCCTACATTCGAAGGTTGTTCCGAATTCGCCCGCTTTAGCTAAGGGTGAGGCTGTTGGTTGAAATGAAACAAATGCACAATACATAAGTCAGGGCCAGAGAGTTAGAGCTGTGCCTTGCCGGACGACATGGAATGGGGAGACGTTTTCCACTTACTCTTCGGTGCGTGCATCATTGGCAATTTCTTAGCTTGTTGTCGAACATTTTACGGCCAATTATGGGAGCGCTTCTTCCAGATTTCGTACCGTACCTCCCTAGCGCAAGAGCCTAAACGACCTAGGTGTCTTGAAGGTGAACAACGCAGAGAAAATGTTACAAATGGCGGGGATGGATTTGTTGAAAGCTGTCGACGGCCGTCACTGTCTGTGACAGGATAGAATAAATGATTTGTTATCTGCAGCATTTCAATTTGGAGATCTTGAAGAATACCTTAAAGACCATGTAGCATGATTTGCATAAAACAATTTGTGTGTACATATATAATCAAACTTGTGTTATATAAAAAATTTAAATTTATATAGATTTATTTTAAAGCTTCGACTTTATGATTATTTTTAAGTATTGTTTATAATTTAATCACCATTATTTACGAACAAAAAAAAATACGTTTCGTTTTTATAACATAGAGATAGCAAAAAAGTTATAACGCCATTAAATTAAACAAGAAAATGAATGAAAGCAGCACGGAACAGACGTGAGGAATAAATTTAACCAGTTTAAAGTCTAAACTGATAAAAAATAAAAATTTTGCTTCTTAAAAAACTAAAATTACTGTAACTTAACTGTTTAATGTTTCGCTTTCAAATTTCAATCCTAACGATATTTCTAATTTATTTTCTGCTTCGTTGTCATATGCGTACTGTTTTTCAATATTTTTGTTATTTTACTTTTACGTTATTTTGTCGAACATTGCTTTTGTCCAGTCGTTTGATCATTTTACTCGTCTTTCAAATATTCACTATTTTGCATCCAATAACCAAACACAAATCTCTTTTCATCATAATATCAATTAAACACATTTTACATTTTGCAAGCATCTTAATATTCAGGACAACAATGCAATCTGGTTTTCGCTTCTTCGTCTGGAACGGTTATCTCGTTGACGTAAGACCGTTTAATCTTCTGGTAGCAATATTGAACCAAATGTAACCGATGCTGAAGTATGTTGTAATAAAGGACAAAACAAATTTGGATATTACCATTTGTTCGAAGTACACTAAATTTCGAGTTGCGTTTATGTTCTTCGAATGCAAAAGAATGTTACCGACATTTCGTATTAAAATAAGTAGGAAAATCTGAGCGCATTCGCACAATAATAATATAAAACTCCAAACACTTCTCACATTTCTAAATAAGTTGTCTTCTTAACTTTTGATATTGACAATATATTTCAAAATATTGATTTTTCAATATAAATAAAACCAACATTCTAATAACAAAAAAATGTATGAAACATGCATAGATAGCTATTCTGAAAAAGGCGTATTCAATGAAAGTTTTTCAAAGAAGAATAAAAAGAAAAAGGAATACAGGTGGATTGTATACCAACCATCAAACGATCAATCTCATCGAATAGGCATACTTTATCCAAGCCTAACTAGCTACTTTATAACACTTCCCATGTGAAAAAAAACAGCAATCACTACAGGAGTCAAAATGCAAATAAATCACTCCTTATTTCCGCCTTGTCATACATACAACCCGATGGAAATTACTTACCGTAACAAACATTCACGCTGCAACGAAGCGAAGGGAGCGATTCGCGTGCCTCTTAAAATCACTTTTGTTTGCAATCCCACTCTTCAAACACTAATTATGGACGCTTGAAGGTGTGAATATGCGCCCAATAAGCCGACGGTATAATGGCATTAAAATAAATGTAGACCAGACATTTCCACGGCGAGTACTCGGAGGTGGTTTGTGCATACTTTTATTCAAATTATGTTATGTTCGTTTCTTTCTCTCCCTTCGTATCGGTTATTGTTTTATTGAATCATCTTTTGAAAGCTGTATTCATACAAAAACGTTGCCTCACCCGCTCGCTGGTCTATGATTGTTTGTTTGTGCCGTGTTTCTGCAACAATCAGGTGCTTCCATTTCCGGGATGTTACGGCTTTGTATTCAGGCTCAGTACGAGCGGTAACTTCGATTATAAATTTGAAGCACATAACATGACGCACAACACGCGCGACTCCCGAAACGCCCAGGGCCACGTGAAGGTTTTCGCGTGTTTATGTCGGTTTGCATTAACCCAACCACCACCCGCGTCTGTAGGAATCGCTAGAAATGGCATGCGAAAGTGTGCTACCGCCCAAGGCTGCGGTAGGTGTGGAAAACGAAAATAAACACGGCATCATCCCCATCGCGAACGAGAACAGGATCGTTCGATAGGATGTGATCGAACACGGGCTCACCCACCATCGAAGCAGAAAAAACGCAAAGTAGCAATATTAAATAAATAATAGCATCGGCAGCATGATTAAAAATAACAAAATCATGTGCACGGACACACACACACGAACACATGCTCGGACAGGGTGCACACGTCGCAATTCCAATTTTTCCACTTCGTCGCCCTTCGGAAAGGGTGACAAAAAAAACTCACTATGAGCCTAGGACGGCACAAAAAAAAGAGGCAACCCCGTCGGGGAATGGAACAAATTCTAACCGAACAAAAACAGTCCGTGGTGAATGGCGCCGGGAACGGCCGCGACAGGTTGCATAAATCCCGAAAGCGGAGGTCACTTTCCGTTTTGCGTTATATTTTCGCCCGTGCCGGCACGGTCTCGTGGTTTGATGATCTCGTTCGGGGCGCCAGATTAATCGATGATTGAGCAACGCTTGTTCCCTTACTTCCAGCACAACCGCGTGGCGAGCCGAACGAAAGGAACGCGGCAAACTGTGTGTCAGAAAATTGCCCCTAAACCAGATAGGTAGAAAAGCAGACGCATTTAAATCATGCTAGCGGTGCAGCAGAAGCGGCAAATAAAATATATTAACATTCATCTGCGACGCAGACCATTTTCACCCGTTTCCCATCTACAGTGGAACGGTAGGGCATGATGGGGCTCGATACGAAACAGATTCAAACAACTCGCTGGGAGAACGAGTGAACTGGAGATGGAGAGAAATGGCCGAACAAAAAGCCGATACCCCGTGTTCTACCCCTTGCACCCTTGGGAACCTTCCGCCACACAGCCAACACCACAGCCATGTCTGCCATCCCTTAGAGGCACATTTCCATCAAGCTCAAACACGCACACGCCATCACTTCAGATGGTAAATCAGATCAGAAGTTTTTGTGGCACTCATTCTGATCACAACGTATGAGTTTTTTCATATTTTTTTTCTATCAGGATCATTCTGTGTGTGTGAGAGAGAGAGAAGGATAGAGGGAGAAAAGGAGAGAGCGGAAGTGGCCCTCAACACACCCTCCACGCCTCCCGGCTTAGAGTACGCATCGATAAAAGTTAATTTTCCCGTTAGGTGACCGTGTTAATTCGATTTATGAGCCCGACCCGGTGGAGCGGCAGACTAATAAAAAAAAAACGGATGCAAAAACAAAACGCATAAATGCACCCCCAAAAGCCCATCGGAACCCTACATCGTTTGTGCAATCGTATGTGTCCTTACGTGTGGCTGTGTGCGACTCACGCAGAAATCATAAAAATAAACAGCGTGTGTATCGTTCAGGTTTGTCTCGTTTTGCTACGGTGTGCGTACAAAAATCTCCCCGGAAGTCCTGCAAGATAAGCCGGGATGAAAATCATTATCTGCTTCATATGCGAATGGCCAGGATGTTTGTTTTTTCCGGTTTTTTTTTTTTTTTGTTCATGCTTGAGTAGTATGTAGTTTTCCATATGTTTCGTGCGCTGGTTAATGGTGGCTTTAGTAACCGGATAATTGTCTTACCGATTTCGACAGGTTTCTCGAATAAATGGGTTTAAACATGGCAAAAAAAAGATAACTAAACATCAAACTGAGTACAATTGCGCTTCGGCCCAATGTGATACCAGTTCAATGCGCTGCTAAAAGTTACAAAATTACGATTACGATTAATATCAAAAATGTAAATGTAAAAAACACAAGGTTTCATTTTAATTGGGTTTGGTTGGTTTTGTTAAAATTTATATAAAATATTAAATAAATGTGAAAGCATTAAAAATTAATTCTAAAAACCATATCATAATACAATGGACAAACAAAGCACAAGTAAAATTAGGTTCACTCTCCTCTCTTTTATTGCACAAAATGTTTGAGTAAGTTTTAAAACAGCCTTTTATTTATGGACTTTTTTATACTCATAAAATATGTGTTTTTTATACTGGTTTATTGTTTTGATTTAGTTTTATAATGTAATTTTGTTTCAAATGGATAGATCTTAGATTAATAACAATATTGATAAAGATATAAATCAATTAAATAAAAAATATTCCTTCTTTACCATCACTAATGAGTAACTACATATAGCATCTACTAACAAGCTAGAGTATTGATTAATCTTCGCTTAAATACGTTTGATTCATACTCTGTTCAAGCGACACGATCAAAGGAAACCATGATGATCCAATTATAGAGCTAATTTCGCCGCGCATGACACTTCACTTGCCTGTCTCATATCCTCAACCAATAAACTGCATGCTGCTAGGGTGCGGCATCTGCACAACGCACAAAATGAAAAAATATCTCATACTACATTGATATCGTCAAAAATTTCATATCAATCATCGACAGAAAAAAAAAGAAATACTTGAAACGACTGAACGAACGTTGGTTGCATTGGCGGAAAAAAATGCATTACGGAGCGCTTTCACCCGTTTTCTATCGCTTTCCTTCTCACACGCCACTTTGAACTGGCATCATCGGCACGTCAAACGTTAATGACTACAGCTCAGTGGTATAGCTTCGATCGTGCAAATGTGCAAGTGCTATTGAAATCGAACAATTTTCACCAAACGTGTCCACAAGTTACCCTCGAAACGGGGCATGTCCCTTCACACACTCACCCTAGAGCTGGTCACCAAATGTTCGTACGCGAACGAAGCGAAAGATTAAAAAACAACCCGCGCGAAAAATCCCACAGACAGGTGATTGATAAATTTGTTCGAATTTTCCGCCCCGCAACCAAGTGGAAGTGACCGGGTAGGCGAGGCGGCCCAGGGACAACGTAATAAAAATGTTGTTAAATATTTTATGAACCACCAATTCCACGCATCTCGTTCCCGCTAGCGGGATCAGAAAAGAAACAGGGGGGGAAAAGGTGCGGTGCGGAAACATGAAAATTTGCCGTGCACGGCCGGACGCTTCGATGCACATATGTGCCTGTGTTCGTCACTCTTTCTCTCTCTCTCTCTGTTTTAAATTCCTTTTCCACGTGCTGGTGTTTTATTTTTAAGGCGATTTATTAAACTTTTCTCACCCACCTGTATTTTTTATATGTGTATTTTGGTTTTACCATGTCTCATTTCGACTAGAGCTTTAATGAAAAATATATCGCTAGGGTGCGGTTCGCGTAGAAAACCACTGCAACAGTGGCAAATAAAACTACCCAAAAAGCATCAGTCACAGCCTCATATGGAGTGTTGGGTGGAATGTTGACCGTTGATTATGATTCATAATTTATGGTTATCACAGCTGGTTGATTGGAACTTTTTCCTTGGATGATGCCCATCATTGCATGATCATGGTGCATCATCAAAAGAGCGGACTGCATCGCCTTGCAGATGTTACATTTTATCCGAAGTTACGGAGACATGGACGATTATGGAGTGCATAATTTTATAACCAAATGTGGTAACATTCGGTGTGGTACTAGTTGTCTAAATAGCACGGAAAAAAATGAATTTAATAGATTTTACAAAAATATTATAAACATACGCAATGTAAATTGTTAGAAACTCATCAGAAAGTTTAATCAGTCAATGTGTCTGTTATGTAATAGTATTTAAATATGCGATGAAGAAAAATATTCCAAATTGCATCAAAAATATTCTGGTGCAACTAATTATGCCTTCTGTCGAATGGAATTTTAAACTTGAGACATAATCCAAACATTAAATTGGTGTAATGATTGGTTACATATAGATAACACATCACATGACACGTAGCAATCACAATTATTCTAAAATATTCAATTCAATAATGTATATGACACATCCTCTTTTTGTTTCATGTGTTTTTGTATATTTTTGGTATTTTTACAAAAGCTAACTCTCTATTATTCTCCAATCGTTTTAATTATTATTTAATATTTTTAAGATGTGGTTATATAGAACACCATTTTCAAATTTATCTTCGTTAAAACTATATCGACTATTTTGTACAGTTCATGGCATACTTAAATACTATGTTAAAAATTACGTTGAACATATATGATATATTTTTTAGAGACATCAGCATTAATTCCTTGTTTTTGTTTCCGTTTTTCATATTAAGCAACTATTAGTTAGATGTCATTTTTTTACTATAGGGTGGTTTTATAAAGTCTTTTGATTATTTTTTTATTTTAACTTATTACTTTAAATTTTATTCATTGATTTGCTCTCACTTACACTTACACTAAAAAATATTTCTGTGAAAAATATGTAAAAACTTCCTTATAAAATTGCAAAAAAAAAACTTTTTTCTGCTTGCAGCAATCGTTCAATGTCATAATTTCTTCCAGTGCCGTGAACCATCACCCTACACAACACCATTATTTAATCTTCCATCTTTATAGCTCCCGTTTCCTCGGTGAGACTAGTCAAACGTTGGAAAATAAATAAATGCACAACGACAATACCGGACAATCAATTCCCTTTTTTTTACTCCAGTGATTTATGCTCATTTTTAAACAATCATTCCGCAATAACTCCGTCCACTGGTGCATTCGCTGTAGCCGTGCATTTTCCGATCGACAATTCCATCACCTTTCAAGGGGTTCTCCTTCCTAACGAACCGTTCCCGTACGTTTGATAACGAACGCTCGGCGACTCGATCGTGCTTGAAAGACGAACACGACATTATTGATTCTTGGGCGCCCGGAAAATCTCCCTGGTCCGTAGTGCACCAGCGTCGCGTGGGGCACACAAAACGCTACGCAAAGAAGAACGCCTACAAGAAGCAGTAGTATAAGAGGAATATCTGAATTCTAAACTTTCCTCGTCAATCTACTGCTCGTCAAGAGCGAAAAGACGCCGAGCCGTCACACTGCCGGAAGAAAAACACTCAACCGGCCCGGAACCAAACGACACCAGGGCGAATAGGGTAGGTGAACCGAACCGTAAAAGTGTCGAAGGAACTGTACCGGAAGTCAATCGGTTGTAGTCGCCACACGTGCGGGAACTTATGCGTCCACAGACCGAGCGGGCCGGGTCTGAGGCTAAGAAGATTATCCTTCACACCGGTTTCGGAACGTGAAGTGAAGCTGAACTTTTTCAGGACCGGACCAGCTGCTTCTCCTGCTTGGACCTACGAACGCGCAGGATCATCGGGCCGGGGTGCATTTGACGAAATCCGGCAAAAGTTTTTAACGACTTTTACTAATCTCCCTTTTTTGCTCGCTTGCTTCCTTTCGCGGCGGGTAGGTGTATTCGATTTTCTCTCCAATTGTTCCCAACCCACCCAGCCCGTGTTTCACCGGGACAGACAGAAGCGCATCATCAAGCAGACTTTGAGAGGGATCCAAGCAACCAGCATCCATCGGACCATATCGACGAGTTCGCGTCTTGAGTCCGTCGGCAAAACGGCACGTTCCAACGCGTCTTTGTCCGCTGGGCAGCCCTTCGAGCCCTTCGTAATTAATTTCAATAATCATCCTCTCATTATTTTATTTCCATCACTTTACAACTGCTCAGCGTGCGGTGGTCCCATCTCCGGAGGGAATTGTTTGACCAACCCCCCCGATGGGGCGTTTTAGTTTCGTCGTCGATTTGACTCATGAAATTCGTGCCCATTACTTGCGCGAAAAGGTAAATTTAGCCATGCTATTACTTTTATCTCCACAGCGGAATGGTGTGAGATGCAAATTTCGTCAATAAAACTGCTATCACAAATTATTATTTATTTAAATAACGTGGAATAAGAACTGTTTATGATCTCTGATGATAATGATGTTATAAATTTATTATGTTTGTTTAATCGGTTTTAATCTTTTTTTTTTTTGTTATAGGTACAAACTTAATATATCACTGCAGAAATAAGATACGTCAGACGACGACGACACTCAAATTCTTCGATGCAAAAGCATTTTTACAATCAAATGAATGTTCTATCGGCTTCATCCTTCTGTCAGATTAAAACCAATAAACACACTGGCACCCTTAGCAATTAATAATACTTTCGTTAGATGCTCGCTTGATCTGTGAATTGAAATTAATGTTTATAAAATTTGGTCTATAGTGGCACTCTAGCTAGTTGTAACCTAATATGGACCACCTAAAAACGGATTGCTTTAACAAATCATATTAATTAAAGCAAACATATAGAGCTGGTATCGGTCCACTATTCAATCCACGAGAGACAGGAAATTGGTACAATTGACGGATAGCAGGACACTCTTTAAACTCATGAATTCTCTGTCATTGATTGATACATTAACGACGAAAAAAACGGACAACAACGCTAGTAAAATAATTTCGGGGCTCGATGTGGAGTATGAAATTTACTCAAATTTATGTTTGTTTATGCTGCAAACTGGTTGATAAGCCCAATCCAGCGGATTTACCAAGATAATACGGAAATCTAAAAGAACCAAATAATGAAGATTTATGTTTCGTTTCAGATTTGGAGTCCTGTAGGAGAAGAGAAAGATGTTACAAAACTTCTTGATAAGATTCTCGTTTGTATAACAGTTTCTCGCTCAGATTAAAATAATTATATTCATGCTTGTTTTCCACCCTTGTCGGTTTCACGATCAGCCCTGCTTTCGTGTTTTATGGTAGAGTAGGTGTGAGATCTAAAAATACAAAATTAAAAATCATACCAACGTTATACATTTTTTTTACAAACGATATAAATACAACAAGACTAGTTAACAATAACATTACTTTTCTCTAGCGTCATATACAAGTGAACCCTCACTTTTAGATGGACCCATTCCATGGCTCTGTAGGCACGAGTACGATTTTTATAAACTATAATAAACAGTTTTCATGTATTTTTAAATAAAAAAATCCTAATATGCTTCCTTTCGTTGCACTTCTAACTGATTACTGTTACTCACAACTCAAGAAACCATGTTCCATCTTTCAGCATCCGTTTCGGAACGCTGTATATTTACATCTAACTTTTCTCATGTAAAATGTTCTCGTCTCCGGTTGGATAACTCGCTCACTCCAATTCGTCCGAAACAGTGCCCTTAAAGCTTGTTCAATAATGTTTTTCTTTGCTTTTCCTCTGCTCTTTCGAACGAAGAAACCAACGATTGAAATTAATAGTGAACATACACCGCCGGTACAAAGTTCCAAATTGCATTACGTACACTAATTAGGTTAGGGGAAAGTTTTTAAATTCCTTTTCGCTTCACCACCAATCCCTCACTTTCGAAACCTTTCGATTCAGTTTTCTTCCTAAACCAAACCACGTTTTGTGGTGAAGTAAAAAAAAACGTAATCGTTCCGTGTAGCTGCTATTTATAAAAATTAACTCAAATGGATAAAAATAATTGCGGCTTCTATTTTAATACGCAAACGAGCTATGAGCGACACTGTTGTTCACTGTCCCGATGCATCAAGTTCAATTAAAAAAGTTTCACCAATACTACGTTTTAAATTACGAAGAGCTAAACAAAAATAACTCATAAAATTTGGATTTGTTATGTTTATCGTACAGGAATGAGTTGAAGTTCCCCATGTTCCATTCCAGAAAATCTACCCCATTCGGATCTTGAGCGAGGAACACTGCGTGCCGTGCCGATCGTAAAATTAAAAACACATCAATTTTATTATCATTTTAATTGCATTTCTTCGCATTACTTGCTGTGAACAATTTGTGTCTTAAGGCACACGCGTGTCGTAAGTCTGAGTTAATTAAATTAGTTTATCGAACTATTTGCACGAGCTACGAGCGATGAAACACAAACACATCCACGGTTGGACGATACAGACATGGAAAGGAGAGTTGCATTTTAGTTGTAAGTTAGTATGAACATTAAATCTGGTGCTTCCTTTGCGCTGCACAATCCGAGTAAAAAACGACGGTTCTTCTTTCCGAACGAACCGTTGGCACTGGGGGACTCGGAACGAACGCCGCTTCGTTTTATGATCGTGCCCGGGAAGCTTTTTTGCTTTTATCTGACTTCGGTGGAAGTTCAACGCCCGACTTGCCACCGGCTTGTGTGTGGCGATTATAGAGGCTGAGAATGGGAATTAAAATGAGTTTTGGTAGAACGGTTCAGAAATAAAAAAAATCGATCCAAAAATACATACATTCTGTACGCCTCTGTCTTAATGTACTCCAGCACGTGGCTAATACCGACCAGATACTGATCGGCGATTGCTGTGACCCATGGATTTTCCTCCATCTTGAGCACCGACTTCTGTCCGGGCATGTCTAGGTTGGCGATTTCCGGTGGCAATACGCTCAACCGGTTGTTCTGGATATGAAGTTCCCGAACGCGCGTCAGCTCGCCAATCTCCCTCGGCAGCTCCAGCAAATCATTATCGCGAAGTCCAAGCTAGAGTAGTGAGGAATGTAAAAACCAAACATTTGTATGACTGCAACACGTGCCAAATACCGTTCAATACATACAATCTGAAGATTCTTCAGGTTTCGAATCTCTTTCGGTAGATATTCGAATTCGTTATCCCCAAGATAAAGCGCACGAAGTGAGTCTGGAAAGATTAGAATCGTTGTTAAGACATATTTTCATGACAATCCCAATAAGCAAGATTTCCCTTACCCATCATGAAGAAGTTTCCAGGCAACACATGCTCGTTCAAATTATTGTACGACAAATCCAACACCTCCAACACAGGGAAGGCCCCAAATCCACGGGGTAGTGTATTGAGACGATTGATCGAACAGTTCAGAATTCTCAGCTTTGGCATCGAAGAAAGCGACAGTGGCAGTTCTTCCAGATTGTTATTTGAAAGGTTCAGTATCTCCAAGTTGTTCAGATTCGCAATCCCGGGCGGAACGGCTACAAAAACAGATTAATGTTCATAATTAACATTTTGGCTATGGCATCGGTCGACAGTCGGCTGCTCTTAAGAAACTTCCTTTCAGTGGGCGGTTAGAAATTACTATGATGTTTTTACGTTTATTAAATAAAAAAACAAATGGCAACACAAAGATATTTTTAATTGTCCAATGTACAGGGATGAACTTTAAGCATAAAAGATTTCACAATCAATGTTTCATTCATAAATTTATTATTATTAGCAGCAAATCTCATAATCCAGCCATGTGTAGTTCTTCGCAAACCGTCCAAAATAAAGTATAAAATTACAAATATTTTATGTGTAATTAAATTTGAAAAATTATTCTAAGCAGAAGCATCTCGTTACGAAACGCTCCAAAACACAGATCGGTATCAAACGAAAAGTATTGCCGCCCACTGCAAAACTCACATTTTCTACCAAAAATCGAGCAGTTTACAAACGTAAACAAAGTCGTACACCACCCAGAACAGCTCGAACGTCAAATGGTTCGGTTATCGTAGTGTGCGTGTGTTCGCGGGTCAACGCATGCAATAAAAACCCTATACCGCACTACAAATCGTGGTTGTTCGATAAACATAGCACTTTATGAAACAATTTAACAAACTACTGCCACTATTTTCAACGTAGATGCAATGGAGTTTAGTTTTCGCCGATCTTTCTGCCGTCTTGGCATGCTCCAGAATTAGTCAAAGTAGCGTCAAAGGCAGCGTTCTTAGCAACAATGCAACAGCTGTTTTTACTCACTCTTTAATTTATTATGGCTCAGTGTTATCCTCGTCACAAAAAGCATATTCACTAAAAAGAAACATAAATAAACGAATCATATCTCATTACACGAACATTTTGTTGGATAATATGCACTTTAGTTCACTGGTTGCACTTTATGCGTTCAAAACAAACCCCACCCACCATGGCATGGTCCATCACTATCCTCTTCACAGGAACCGAAAAAAGTAGTTTTTACCAAAATAGGAAATTCTGGTTCGCTCGAATAAAATGTTCCCCCGGTTGAACCGATACTTACACAGCCCGGGCAGTTCCTCAAACGTGGATATGTTGCGATCCACCAGGTCAATTTCGCGATTTTTAGTCTCGCGCGCCTCATCTAAAACCTTCTTTGCTTTCGACATTTTGTTTGCAGTGACAGGTAAACAACTGACGACGGGTTGGTTTGACATTTTTACTTTTTTCTTCGCGTTTAGGGCACTTGCACTCGATTCCTTGAAAAATGTACGCTGATACCCACACTGACTCTGCACAACGACCACGCGCTACCCAGAACCTGTTTATGAATGAACCGTTGCGTTTGCGCTCGCGGATAAAACTGTGGGTTGTGGCATGTGAAAAGAGAATTGATCTTGAAAACGTCTCGATCATAGCCAATCCCTTACGCACAGGTGTGAGTCATTGGGGTTGAGATGCTGTGCGCGGGAGGATTGGATAGCTTGCGAAGGAGACGCGTGTTTGAATGATGTCAGCCCCGAATGGTGGTGGTTATGTTCTCTCAGATTGGACGTGAGAGGATCAAACGAATAGTGATTTTTAGAGAAATACAAAACCGATCACATCTAGCGTAGGACTCAAAGGTGCAAGGGTGTGCGCGCGCATACTGAAAACTTAAAAATACGCAGTAAAAGAGAAATCCTTCTGGCTTAGCGTTTGTTGAGAAGTAGCACACAACACCCATCATACCAGCAGCACACGATAACTTGGATTGTAGGAAAAAATTGCTTCTGCGCCCAACGTGGGGCTCGAACCCACGACCCTGAGATTAAGAGTCTCATGCTCTACCGACTGAGCTAGCCGGGCCTATGATAGCCTGTCGTTCAAATGCATATAAAACTCATCTACCGTTACCTTAATGTTCCAGCTCGTGAACACTTCGCAATTCGCGCATCTTCATTGGTTCATCTTCCATGGCAGTGAATCTTCCACGCACGTCACACTGTGCAGGATAGCATTGCGATTCGGATTAGAGCATTACATGTAGCATTGTTCTTTCAATTTTCGATGCATTTAGGATCGTTTAAGGTTTCCTGTTTGCTCCGTCGTATTGTTTTTCTCGGTAACCTAGATTCAAGTGGTAACATAGGACTCAAAAGCGTCAGTAAGCACACGTCTTTCATCAGGGGATGTAGCTCAGATGGTAGAGCGCTCGCTTAGCATGTGAGAGGTAC
>JXWZ01013559.1:0-45716 GCA_000956215.1 Anopheles farauti No. 4 | reverse complement strand
CCGCCCACCCTTCTTCGCGCCATTCTTTCATCAGTCGCATTTTGTTTCGTGTTCCACACTCACACCAACTAGCCTCGGTTGTGTATGGGTGAAAATCTCAAAGTCGCGGCCTCCCGCGATGCAAAAGAAATGGTGGAGCCACAAACCACAAACGCAGAGTTTACGCGACCGTAAGACAGTGTGTGAGAAACTGCGCGAAATGGGAGCTCCCAACTGAAGGTTTCTTCGGCGATCGGGGATTGCGGGGGCCTTTGCCACACGGGGTTTTAACGAGGATTTACTACCGTTTTGTTGAATTGGTTGTTGTTTTGTTCACTCTTTCTCTCCATGCCCACACACACACACACACCACTTCTAAGCAGGATGCAAATATGCAAGCACGCGATGAGTGAGTGACGAAAGCCTGAGTTACACTTTCCTTCCATGGGGGGAAAAAACAACAAAATGCATACATCTGCCCAGGAAGTCCTCCCTCCTCCGTCTCACAATTATTATTTTTTTATCATTTGATAGCAGAGTTGTGTGACGTATTCAACACTTCTCAACTCCCTGTTGATCAGTGTATCTTCACCCGTTGTTTGGGTGGAATGCTACCATTGCCATTTTGAAAGTTATTATCACACTGCACAAAAGATCAAACTTCATCTTATAAGGCACTCGCATTGGTTGGAAAATTATGTAGAATCGTCAGCTGAGTTGATCTGCTTTATCGCAGGTCATCTTGTGTGATCCGCCCGGTTGTGGTATTGTGGTTTATGACCGCGATCAAAGGCTGTGATATGCTTGTCTAGATTGTTTGCATCATACTATGATGGTGGTATTGCTGTCTTGAAACTCTTTTACAGTGGATACGATTTATAAACATATTTTAACAAGAAGTGACATAGAGTTAGTCCCAAAACATCGGATCCGAAAAAATCGAAAAAACAAGACTTCGTACATAATAATCAAATCGCAAAATTAAAAAAACAATTGCATTCTAAAAGTTGCAACTCTCCACCAAGAAGAAAAAAAATTGCCAAAAGATGAAACAGCACTCAAGTGGTTTTGAAATAAGCATAAACGCATTTTGAAAAAATAAAAGAATAATCGAAAAAATTTACCACCATTACCACCGAGACTCAATTGTTTCAAAGAACAAGTCCAAAATAGCATGTGTAACGAAAATAAAATACAGCAGAATAATATTCTCGATCCGTCATAAGTTTCCAGTACGATCGAAATCGGATTTTAACAAAATTATCATAAAAATGGAGATATGATTACTTTAGCAACAAAAATAAGAACTTCACTTTGGCGTATCCATCTAATATCTTAACAATTATGTTTGTAGAAGTACTAAGTATCCACACCATCCCCACCCCACCCCCTCCCATCACATACCACAACCATTCGCACAACAATGGTAGAAGGTAGAAGCAGCTGCCGCATGCTGCTGCCAACGAAGCGCACACGACGACGACGACGACGGTAAGTTTCATTTTGGTTCTGCCGTTCGCATTCGCGAAAGGAAACGAGGTCAAAGTCACTTTTAATGCGCGCCTAGCCTAGCACAAGGCAAACAGCGCGGAGCGTTGCAGTGTAGGACGACGCCGGACGCAGCGGCGGCAGCATTCCGTGTACCGGCGTTGCTGTCAATCCACATTGGATTTACCTTTTCCTCGGCCGACATGACCCATCGCCATCCTCCCCCATTTCCTATCTGCTGTCTCATCTGTGTCTCATCGTGGCTTTGCGTGTCCGGACCGGACCCTATCCCCTCGCGTCGTTGATGATTCGCATCCGATTGTGAATGAAACGGCCACACGACCTCATTCTACACGACTGGACGATGTGGCGCAGTTTGTGTAAATTCCGGAGCTGCTAGTTCCCTTCGCTTGGGACCGGTTTGTTTGGGCAGTGCCATATTGTATCGTGCCCAATTTACAAACAACCCAAACAAGTCCACAAAATTTTGACGGCAGCATTTAACGTATCGGGAGGAAAGATGATCATCAAAAGTGGCATGGCATCAAATCTTATTATATTACATTAAATTTCTACAGTATTCAAATTAACAGTCTGTTAATGTCTTGAATGCTTTGAAGAGGATTTTTCAACATGAAGAACTAAACGGTAATTATCATGTCATGTCATAATAAGTTTAACCAGATCCTA
This sequence comes from Anopheles farauti No. 4, assembly GCA_000956215.1. Classification (NCBI taxonomy): domain Eukaryota; kingdom Metazoa; phylum Arthropoda; class Insecta; order Diptera; family Culicidae; genus Anopheles; species Anopheles farauti No. 4. The sequence continues at coordinate 43,559 of JXWZ01013559.1, read as the reverse complement.
GCTAGAGAATGTTCATCTCAATTCATCTTGCATCTCAACGTCGTTATGCAAGTTATGCAAAATAATGTTGGATAAAGTATGATGGCTATAATTCAAACTGTCCATATTTTATAAATTTGGTAACTATCCAGTTTGGTAAGTAAATCCAAAATAAAACCCTATTTTTCTCAACAAAAAAAAGCCAAACTCCACTTCGGTTCTCCTAGGAGACACGTTTTCGTGTAATAATGACCAAAAAATATCGTTTTATAACCATTTCTATCAATCGAATGAAAGACACTGTAGGGTGAAATCATCTCCAAAGAGGATGACGATCAACAACTTACCTTTAGTGTTGATAGCCGATATCTTGATCATCTCCAAATCGTCGACCTCGGAGGGCGTACTTTGGCTCGTGTGGCTGGTACCGTTTTGACCGGCGGGCTTCGGTGCCGCCTTTGCCGAACCACCGCCACCGTTTTGCTGTTTGGTGTGTCGGACCTTGTCCAGCTTCAGCTGTTCGAACTGCTCGATGTCGATCACCTCCTTGACACCGACGGTCACCACAACATCGTCGTCATTGACCTCTTCCTCCTCCTCATCCTGTTCCTCCTGATCAGGATCCTCTTCATCACCTCCCTCCGCCAGCTCCTCCTCGTCCACGTCCTCGTCCATGCCGGTATCTTCGTACTCTTGTTCCTGTTCCTCATCCACTTCCTCCACGTGTTCGTCGTCTTCCTCTTCGTCCAGGAACTGTACGCCTTCCTCTTCCTCGATCTGTTCCACGTCCTCGTACGTCTCATCCACCCGCTCATCCCACACAAACTCCACGGTTGCGCCATCATCGTCCTCGTCGTGCAGGGATAGGGTGGAATCGCAGGCAACCGTCGCCGCCGTCCCAGCGACCGGACGTCTTCCTCCGCCTCCGCCCGGTGGCACTTGCTTCGTGGACCGATTGGAGGATGAATTCACTTGCCCGACTTCTTCCTCGTCGTCATCGTCCAACCGTACGCCATCGTCTTCTTCGTTTATGTAGATGTATTCATCGACGTGAGCATCGTCAGCCTCATCGTCACCACTTTCGTCGGAATCGATGATCATGTGCGTTTCCGGAACCTTCTGCCGGTATCTACTGCTGTTGGTGGCCACTGCTAGCGTCTGTTGTCGCTGGCGTCTAAGCTTATCCTGCTGCATCTTGTCCGCGACCACCTGCTCGATCAGTGTGGCCGGATGGATCGACTCGGAGAGTCCTTTGCGCCGTGCGACAGTGGCCGCGAGCAGCGTGTTCAGTCGGCCCGCTCCCTCCACCATATTCGACGGCAGATGGTACTGGTTGTTTCCGACCGTCGTTCGAGATGTATTTCTTGTGGATGGGAAATTACCACCTCTGCTGCTGCTTGTCGGCTGCTGCATGACCTGTCCACGTGTCGTGAGTCTTCCGGCACTGAGCCCGGAATTAGTGTTTGCCATCACTGCCACACCACCACCACCACCACCGCCTCCTCCTCCTCCTCCTCCACCACCGATACCAGCTCCAGCACGGGTGCGATTGTTACGGCGCATTGCTGGTATTCGGTGATTTGCACTTCAAAAACAGTGCTGACACTATTGTCAAAACCTGCAATGCCTAGCAACCTGATTTCCACACAACACGTTCACACACACACACACACACACACAAACACAGACACTTTCTCTCTCTCTCTCTTTGTTTCGTCGAGTCTAGATCTTACGTGTTGGTAGAAATACGAGAATTTCCGTTTTTATTTTGGCTTCACACAGCACAAAGCACTCTTTTTGTTTTACCCTGCTGCCGTTGTCGTCACTATCGAGCGCCTGACACACTTACAGGGTGAACCCGAGACGATGGAAACTCCACTGCGACGACGAAAATTCCGAATAATTCGGGCACAAACAGAAAAAAAAAACACAAGCTCACACTGGGTTAGCTATGGCAGAGGAGAACTACTAACTCCACCGGGGCATTTGCACGTTACGGGTGCATTGATGTTTTCATTTGATTTACTATACCGATTTCTGAACACTGAAACGACATTTTTACTTATCTGGCTTCAGCCAGCGCCTTTTGGTGCGCGCGAGGATGCCGAAGGGTACACATTCACTTTCTCACCCGTCTGACAGCGCGTCTCAGCTAATTCACTTTTATTCACTGTTCTGAACCTTAGAATAGAAGACAACAACATGACGCATGAGGAAAATCGTAACAGAAACAGATCACTTTCCAACGAAACCTTGAGCGTACGCGGAAAAACACATCCTCAACCAGATTACACCGGATATAAATCAATACCAATCGATGAATTTTACACTTGTATTGGCGGTTCCGAGGGTGGGAAAAATCACAATCACCCTCTCAGCTGTTTCTCACTCTCGCACGAAACTATTGGCATTTTGGCGGCGTTGTTCTTCACTCCCAACACAGCTCGCGGTATGTTTCCATTTGCGAGACAACCACGGACGAAAAGGATGGAAAAATCCGAATGGCTGCGCACACGGCAAAAGTTTTCGCACACGCACACACACGCTAAACACTCGTACCGTCTGTTCCGTTCGTAAACATCGCCTCACGCACACGCAAGCATGGACGTGCGCGCGCGCGCGCTCTCGTTTCGACACAGTGTGTGAAGGGCGAATCAGCCGGACGCACACACACACACAACACACAGTGGCACGCGCACGGTTTTACTATCAATACGGTGCGTGTGCGTCTACGCAACTGGCAGTCGAGATTCGTGTAACGGTACTATTGCTATCTCTTTGCACGTAGCGCAGCGTTTTCGTTGACATTTCCATCATGAACTAGGGATGTGAAGGTTGTATACCATGATTGATACAAATTAATGCGATAGAATAACTTGGGTTTGAAGATATTTAACACAGCCAAATTTCCCAATGTCACTATCGCACTGTCGACTAGCGCACGGGTTGACTGCAAGGGAACTAACACATTGACGCCTTTGCACAATTGCATATACTGATAAACACGCACACAAACCCAATTTTCGTACTCCAAATCTCGTGTTGATTGTGTTGCTGAGACGTGTGTGAATTTATAGACTTCAATGGACACACACGTTCGGATCACTAACAGGCTTATTAAATGGATGTTTCGGTCAAAATACCGGCAATGCTAGACGCTATTTGATTGATAGAAAATGAATAATGTGCAATGTCGCGACCAAAGACAAATATGATTAGCAATGTATGGTTTGGTGCCGCTAATCATAGCCGTTTTACTGGTATTGGTGAGCAAAATCATGTTTTCAATATTGTTCCTTCTCACGCTCTCTTTGTCGCTCTCTCGCTCATACACGGTTCTCATTTCGTTGGTTTTGACAGTTTTCTCATCGAAAAGGTATATTCATAAAACCATTTAAAGCATTTAAAAACGGATTAATGCCCTTAAAAAGGTATGCAAATTAATCTGAAATGCTTCAAGAGATATTCAAAATTGTTTCACGTTTCCCGGGACACGTACCGTCACCGCATCTCTAAGACGACGAAACGCACACACCAATGACACGGTATGCATAAGTACGTGATAGCCACCACAAAACACACACGCATCCGCACGACCGTGTGAAGTGCAATAACGATGAAAATATGAGAATTTTTTCCCTGTGCGACCATGGTCCCTCACCCGCGACAGCCACTTCCAAGAGATGCACCCGTCGGTGAGAGAATGAGACGGCTGGATTCACGTTCGCTATGTGAATATCATAATGTGCGGCTACCATGATCGCGACAACCTTTGAAGGGTGCATTCTCCAAATTTCAAGACAGGGTAAGATCATCTTTCCGTAAGGGTAATGTACGTACTGCAACCTTCACAGAAAGGTACACAGATGCATCTCACAGTGAGGAGAGTGTTAGAAATGGGTCCAATTTTTCTCACGCCTCTACCCGTTAGTTAAAGCGATTAATAGCAACGGCTGACAATAAGTGAACGTACCACCAGGATGTAAAAATAGCAAAACCGTACCACAAGATCTTTCTGCAACACCTACCCTGTCTCCCGTCAGGTTTTTTTATCGCGTGACAGCAGGGTAGAAAAAATCAACGGTGTCAAATTTTGGTGTATAAGCGCTTAATCTTTACAAGTTTTATGTTCGTTTTTTTTTAAACGAAAAATAAACACATTTTTTGGAGTATTGACCAACGTACGGGAAAGGCCCCCCCGACCGTCTGAGACCGTTAAGAATGCCAATATGATGCCACTGCGTGAGAATGAAAACATTGCATCGAAAATGACTACCTCACACACACCCTCGGAGCAACACTCTACACGCGCCACACATAAACAAACGCAGCCAAAAAGGAAAGCTCGTTGCCAAGTCGCGAAGATAGTCTCTGCCTGTTGAAGAAGATTTTTCGAGGGAGGAGACGTTATCCGTTCACGTAAAATGGTAAGCTACCCATGCTGAACAGTCTTTTGCAACGCCTTTTCTTTTCAATAAAATTATTTTACACGACAGGTTTATCTTCTCGGTTGCTCTGGGTATTAGAGCAATTTCAAGCGGACACAAATACACGCACTGAATTTAGCACATCGAAAAGTCGCTTCACTTTACCCTATTCGTCACGAGATATTTTCTTCACAGCAGCACCAAACACGCGCACGGTTATTTATCCGTTTCCGCCTTTTAATGTGCCTTTTGAATGAAAGCTAAACACTCTAATTCCGACCGATTAAGTCCTGAGAAACAAGTCTGCTTCCACACGCAATGTTGGTTAGATTTACATCTCACTTTTGAGGGATTCGACGGAAAAGCATCTAGCAGCGAAATTTCGCATACCCAATGAACGAACGAAAAGCTAATGTACCACTTGTCAAAATGTACCTGCAAATGACACAGAAAGTCAAATAAAAAACAAAGCTTATATATTAAATAATTATGTGTTTATGAATTCTTTGTAAACAGTTTCAAAGCTGTTTCATTATATACCAACTGTTCAACTAGTCCTTCTCAACAAATCGAAACCCTTAAACCGCGAACAGCGATTTAACTACGACAATCTAAAAATATCATCCTTTCGTACTATACAGTATTGAGGCACATTTTAATACTTAAAGTTATTCACATGAAATTAAAACCTCTCTGTTTTGAAATTTATAAAGCCATACATTTAATTTGCAGTTTAATAAAATATTTTGCAGTATTGTGGTTATTAGACGATGGAAAATACTGTCAGATGGTTTTGGATATTTTTTGTCAAACTGGACTCTGGCGCGGCGTTTGGCATATAAAAACCATCCGCTCGTGTAATAACGATACATTGGGCGGAGTAGTTATTTTGTGTAATAATGCTTTTAATAATGATTGTACAATGTACGAATAAAAAATCAAAACAACCCGATAAATAAACAAACATCCAATTTGACAGAAAGTAACCGGTCTGAAGAAATCAGAACTGAGCATGTCGAATTCTGATTTGTGGTCTTGATATTTTCTGTCAAACGCGATGTGACATAAAATATCCAAAACCATCTGATAGTATTTTCCATCGTCTAATAATCGCATATTTATATTTATCGACGAAATTAATTCATTTCAGGTATTATTCCAATTCTATTAATATTTCATTGCTGAGCTATTAGCTACTTTCACGTAGATAGCTCCCACAATTTAGGCAGTTCAACTGAAGAAGAACATGGTACAACAATTCTTGATTGTCTGTCAAACAAAACCGTTTCAGTCTGCCCTGGGGAGCAAATTTCGAAATTTCGAATTAATTTGAGCTATGCACCTTTCATTCTCCAGCGAATCTAGCAGCAACATTGAAAATTTGATCAAAGTAACCATCAGCAGTAAAAAACAGCAACATCTTTTTAATTTCAGTTCTATTTAATAAATAAACAAAAAACACATTTTAACAAAAACACACATTTCCATAATGATGCGAAAGATCGTTCGAAGTTTGATTTGCTTTTGTGCCAGTAAAGATCCAGAGCTAGAATCCGCTTCAGAGTTAGCTGACGACGCTCCGTTCGCAGAAGCACCATCCCAACGACCGGTTTCGAGGTAAGATTTTGCTACTGTCTAAAATACCAGCTCTGAAACTCTTGCGTGTTTTAGACGAATAGATATCCCAAACACACGTGTCGCTAGATGCGATGGTTTGGACGGCATCGGTATTGATGCCGCTGGACCGAAACGGTTATCAATTCTAAATGCCGTATATGATGGAGGAGAAGAAGGTAAGCCGATTAACGCCAATTTTACATCTCCTGATTGGTTTTAAATACCCATGCTCATTACAGAATTGAAGTGGAAGAATAAATCCCGCCAACATGCTTACGTGCAAGAATCATTCAAAATGAAAGATTTTGGATTCCAGAGCAGTGAATTCAATCATATTGAAATGGACCAACTATCAATGTCTAATTGAAGCCAAGAAAACTAAAACAAAATAACAATATAACGGAAAATGTAATTTCCAAACAAACAACAATGTTAGTCGTTTTTTTCGCAATCTGCACCTAAAGGGATTTTGTAAAATTCGTTCGTTTCTAAAGGGATGCCGTGCTGTCAAAACAAACCAAATAACAACAAGCACGTGCGCGTACGATTGTCACCGTTCTTTTTCGACCGCACATGCAGCGATCGCGCCAATCCTACAAAAGAAAGTGATAAAATAATGGTTACAGAACAAAAATCTGACCGACAGTGTCAGCTACACAATGTGCAGTTTTACAATCTGCTGCCTCGTGCGATCGTTTGCTCGTCATACTGCAAGGCGCTACGCAAGCTAGCCCTCGCCAGGTAAGGGTGGTCGAACATCATGAAGCGGTAGATATAGAGTAACCGGTAAAGTGTGACGGCATGTAATCTCTCGTTGCTGTTTTATGTTTCCACTGCAGAGATGACGGTACGATTGAAATTTGGAACATGGCAAACGCGCCGTTCGTCGAGAAAACGATCGCTGGTGGTGATGGTGTATCGGTCGAGGGTCTCGCTTGGGCCGGAAACCGTCTGTTCTCGATCAGTTTGGCTGGTGCGTTAGTGGAGTGGGATTTGCAACCGGGTAAGATCCCATGCGTGAAACAGTCCTTCCTCGTAACGGGCAATGCGGCGTGGTGCATCGACGTTAGCAAGGACGAGCGATTGCTGGCGGTCGGGACTGAGGGTGGCTACATAAACGTGTACCGGCTGGACAACGACGAGGTGACGTACGAACGCATCCTGGATAAGCAGGAGGGACGTATCGTGTGCTGTTGCTTCGATTGGTCGGGTGACTTTCTGGTGACCGGTTCGGCAGATGCGGTACGCGTTTGGGACGTGCGAAATGGGCACGTAGTACACAAGATGAGTACGGGTCGATCGAACCGCACGCAGGAAACGACCGTTTGGTCGGTTTGTGTAATGAGCGATTTCACCATCGTGTCGGGTGATTCCCGCGGTCGGATGATGGTGTACGACGGGCGGATGGGTACGGTGCTGGAGAACCACATAGTATCGGAGGCCGATCTGTTCTGTGTAGCGCTGAACGAGGAGCGAGACGTAATCTATGTGTCAGGTGTCGAACCGAACATTCGATTGTATCAACGCGTGGAGAATGAGAAGGGCCGTGGGGAGAAAACATTCATTCGCGCGTACGTAAGGCGGGGCCACACGCACGATATCAAGACGTTGGCCGTGTACGGGAAGCAGCTGTTTTCCGGTGGACTGGATGGATTGCTCATGGTAACGTCTTCGTCGCCGTTGGTGCGAGACATTTACCAACCGTTCCTACCATCACCGGCTACCATGCTGGCGGCCGACTGTCGGTTAGTGCTACTGAAGTACGTCAACTATCTTGAAGTGTGGTCGTTAGCCCCACCCGGTCAGTCGTCGGCTCAAGGTGGCAAAAAGGTGCTACAAATCCGAAGCAAAAACGATGAACACATCCTGTCAGCGGCAATCGCACCGAATGGCCGGTGGATCGTTTACTCCACGGAAAGCATCATCCGGTTGCTACGGTACGATTACAATCCGAAAGATCCGATCAACTCGCGGCTGGTACGCGTCCGAAACACACCAGAAAACTTTTCGGCCTCCTGCTACCGTGCGCACTTCACACCCAACTCCAGTGGGTTGTTCCTATACGATCGGAACGGTGGTACAATCAATTTCTTCACCTGTTCTGCTACGGAAGACGACAGTGAAGGTGAGTGGGATCACAAACAGGCTATCGACGCAGGGCGCTGGCTGTCGGAGACGGTCCATTTGTCGGCGGTTTCGCAGTGCAATCGCTACCTAGTATGTGCCGATCTTGCTAGCTCAATCGTGGTATTCGAGCAGCGTACGGCGACCGCGAAGTGGAAGCGTTCAATTTCACTCCCACGCTACAAGATAGCACCGACGGCAATCGCGATACAACCGGGGCAAACTCGGCTCGCCGTGGCATTCCCCGATCACAAGCTGTTTGTGTATGACTTCGACGAGTTTCAGTTCGTTTTCTCGACCTACTTGGATGGGCAAAAATCAAAGGCGCTGCTAGCGAATCACCCTGTTAGTGGGATTGTGTTCGATCCACGTCGAAAGGCTACGATGGTGCTGCAGAATGGGTCGAACATACTTACGCTGCGATTCGGAGAAGAAGCTGAGCAGGACCATCAGCAGGAGGAGGATGAGCAACATAATCCGGCGAAGAGAGCACGCCCGATGTCCAACGGTGGAACGACGATGACGGAGGGCGATGGTATCGTGACGAACTATGTGCTACACCAGGTACGGGAAGCACCGCGGATGGTATCCATCGATTGGCTGGGGAACAACGAGTTGGTGGCGATCCAGGCGAACGCACTTTCCATGGTCGAACATCTTCCGGCCGCGTTCCGTAAGAAAAAGTTCGGCAAGATGTAAATGGTCGAGAAGTACACGCTTGTGTGTGCGTGTTGTAATTGTAAGAAAATTAAATAAATCCCAATGAAAGTAAAAATAGACACAATCGATACAGGAAAAAACGAAGAAACAATTCCTTGGTAATGAATATTGTAATTGAAGGAACCGTTACAAATGTGACGACTAGGTTGTACGATGACCTTACGGATAGAGATTTTATTATACTGGCAAGATAAAAAAAGGATTAATAGCCTCTTTTTTTTTGAATACACACCCGGCTTATTGGTTCTTTCGAAATAGTTAGCGTTAAACACACGTGAAACGGTCTCGGTTTGCTTAGATTGTTTGGAATTTTTGGTTTATTTTCCGTATCAGCATCGCATCGACGCGACGCACACGTCCTTTCCTTCCCTCTCGGATTGATCGCATACCACACCACACATTCAGCATAAACAACAGAGTTCCTTTCCATTCTCTTTAGCCCCATCCACTCGACGATAGCACACACAATCATCCGCGCCCGTCTTTGAATACGATCAACATCAACCTGCATAGAAGGACCCTGGTTTCCCGGGTGTTTGCTTTCTCCACCTTTGATGCGTGTCTTGTGAGGCATGTTTGAAGATTTGTGCTTGGTTTGTCTCTTGGTTTGCTTAATATTACTGTTTATGATGCATTCTGCGTATTTCTGTGAGCACATTTTGTTGCGGATTTTATGTTGATTTTTCAGCTTCTAACTAACTCGCCTCGGTATGCCGAAATAATGTCACCCCACCGTTCATACCGGGGAGTGCAATAGTTTGAATTACATTCCTGTCCTGTCCTTCTTTACAATAGATTATCTATATTGTTATAGTTTTCATATGTAGTTCTGTGTGTGTGTGTGAGTGTATGTGTGTTCTGCTTAACTCATTGTGATACTAGCATTATTTGCCAGTGTCGATTCGTTCGCGTTTGTGCGCGTTCATATTCGTTGCATAACGATAACATTAAACGGCGAAACAAAACTCCCAAACGTGTACGAGAACCGTCCGTTCAGTCCGTTCAGTCGAACCGAAAAAGGCGGACTGCTCAGAGGAACTCTTTTGTTTTGAAATGAAATTGATTTTTTTCTCATATTACTCGCATTTGTTGTGGTGACATGTTCGAAATGATGTAATAAATATGATTTTAGATTTTTTTATATAACGTTTCGAATTTACTACAGCTTAGGAAAACTAATCGCATTTCCATAATAGAACCAGCTATCCGATCGAGAAATCAACATTATCATCCGAATAATCGTTTGGCTACCTATTGTTGTTTCAGTTAAAAGCATTTTTCTCCGTATACTCCTGCTGTTCGCTTGTCGCGCTCCGTGTCAATGAATCGAACTATTGATTTATAAATTTGCTCGAACTAGTTTTACAAATGTACGAACCGAAAGCAACAAAGAACAAACAGTTGAATTAGCTACAAATGAAATCGCGACATTTATCGTACCAACATTAAAACCAATTTCATTGAGTCTAAAGACGTCCCACCAAACGGTTGGCTAACGTATTAGATCTACTTTTGTGCTGGGCAGCACTTCTTTCCATTCGAGCTTATTTTGTATTGTGGTGATAGGAGGTACCGTGTTATCAACTATCAATGCACACATTTAATTTCACGGTTTCTTTCAAATAGTTGTTTGTAAGACAGTACACGATGTACGAAGTTGTAACACCGGTTGTTGTAAAATGGTAGAACACATCTGAATGGTGTGGTAGCAGCAGTGTGAGTGTGTGATAGTTTCGTTTCTTAAAGAGAAAACAAACTTTGTTAACACACTTGTTGCCCCAGTCCATTATATTGTCGTGTGGAATCGTCGGAGGTTTTACCGCGGAACCCTTACCGTTGGATTCTCCGGAGCAACCAAACGGGACTGGGATTTAGTGCGATAATTAACTAATTCTTAACACAACCCGGTTCGCGTCGATCGCAACGGTGGTGCGTTCGTGAGTAAAGATCGCATTGTAGTGAACCTTTTTTTACGGTTTATATTTGGTTTCCAAAATCACGCTCTGTTTGGGGGAGGGAAAAGATATTCTTAGCGCCTCGCCTACTTCGCGCGTTTTTTTACTATATCCTTTGCAAAGGTTACTTTAATCCAATAACTTGTGATGTGTGTGTGTAATGTGTATTTCCGTACTTCGTAGCAGTTTCTATGCTGAGCGTCCCTGTTGTCAAAAGTAAACAATCATTTAATCCATACCGCCCCATCTCTAATACTCACATGCTAAATAATCACCCCCCACATCCCCTCATTCCTCTCGTTTTTGCTCCGGGGCTGTGGTTGAGAACGCTTCCTTCCTAACTTTGCCTAACGTAAGCGCTCACACATACCTAACGGAACTAGCCGTGTTCTCACTTCCGGTTTCGTTTTGTTTTCTTGTTTTCTTATCACACGTTTCATTTTTTTATTTCGCTATCCTGCGTCGTCACTCATTGTCTCTCCAAACTACTCCAACCATTTTCCACTTATCATACATATACACTTTATAAAGGTGCTACTGAATGGTTTTGTTTTGCTTTGTGTTATTTACGTTGTTATCCGATACACTCTTACTAGATCTAGATATAGTTTTATACGTTTGATCGTGTTTAAATTATTAAAAAAAAATCTTTGTTTCTCGTGTGTCTGAGTGTGTGTGTGTGTGTGATTTTTTTCTGTTTCTTTGCACTTTTCCTTCACTTCTTGCGCACCACTCTCTCCGACGCACCTTTCACCTGTCGTCTTCCATGTGTTGCGAAAAAAGAAGTGGATAATTTTCGCCCTTTTTAAAAACACTTCCATACGAATTCGTGCGCATTAATAGCCAAACCAGTTGTACAAACACACACACACACATACTATAAGTTTCACAATCTCTCTGCAGTGTGTTCGATATCCGTGTCCTAATTCGATAACGTAGGTAGGTGGTGCGCACATACAAAAACTTAATGGAAATTACACTTGCAAATTAAATTAAATAGACAACAAAACGAAGCTAAAAAAAACAAATCGATAAACGATAATAGAAGAATCGCAATGTAATGCTTGTTCACGAGAAAGTTAAGAAAAGAAACGAATCATAGATTGCTCTACACAAAGTAGCATTGAGCGTGTTGCGTCTGGTATGTGCGTCTGTTTGTGCTCGCGTGCGCGCGTCTTTCTGTGTGCGAATTGTTTGCTCGTATCCATACAAACTATTTATAAGTAGAAGTAAAACGATAACGATAACCGTTTCCTTTGCCCCATGTTCCGACCAAAAGTGGCCGAAGCAACCCAAAGCACTAGTAGGTCGGCCGCCACCCTACCGCCGTCGTTGCATGCGTGGTTTCTTCTGTTCGCTGGAGCAACAAGCAACACGCAATTCGCGCGCAGCTTCAATTGTTTAAAAGAAAACGATGGATCAACTGGCGCAGGAAGTGGGAAATAGTAGCAGAAGTAGGCTGTGCGTTACGGGAGGGGCACTCGATGTTCTCGCATCATCATCAGCAGCGGCAGCTTTTACAACAGATGCACAGAACGCAACAGTACCGCCGGTTTTAGGCGGCGAGTAGATTTCGTATGTTCTTCGGTGTGTTGTCCTCGTTCAGGTGTTTCGTGGTGTAGCGGAGCGCATTGAGCAGCGGTTCCGCCTTGACGGCCGGCTGTGCCTGCAGCAACCGCACGCAGCCCTTCACGTCGACGTGCGCCCCGCGAGCGAACGCACCGACCGGGTGGACGTGATCGTACAGTATCACCAGCCCGACCATTACCCGCAGCAGCAGGAGGTGTGTTTCTTCCCGCTCGATCTGGGCCAATAGTTTACTGGAAAGGAACACAAAATGGTGATTGAAATAAAATGATAACCATGCGAAGAAGAAACATCCGACCACTTACGGGTTCTCGAGCATCCGGAGGCAAACTTTCGCCATCGTGCCGAGTGTTTCGGTCGTGTTGTCGACGTTATCGGAGTTGTCCTGCACGAACTTGGAAGTCGCTTCGCTCAGCACCTTCAGCATGGGGGTGGCGTGTGCGTAGAATAGCGACATCCGGTTCGCCAGCTCGGTACTGATGATCATCTCGTTTGTCTGGTCTAGCCGCTGCCGGCTGGCGATGCGTCTGTAGTAGCTGAAATCGTTCTGTATCGCCGGGGTTTTCATCTGTAGAGCGAAGAAGGGTAAGATTTGACGAGATTAGCACCTGACCAACGATTCGGATTCCCTCCCTCCAAAGTCCAATCCTTACCTTGTACTCATCGAACTTCAGCACAAACTCCAGTATTTCGGCCAGTTGCTTCACGAGCGCTTGCTGTGTTTCCAGGTGCTGGGTCGGGTTGAGCCGTCCACCGACCAGCTGTCCCAGCAGCTTCGGTACGATCCGTTCCAGCTCGAGCGAGTGTTCGTAGCAGCGCTTCAGCTTCTCCACCAGCGGTATCACAATGTTCCAAGCCTTCTCCTGACACTCGGGCGACGGATCGGCGATTGCTTCCCGTATTTCCTTACCCGCACCCTAGAAGGTGAGAAATGCAAGAAAATAATCACAAATGGGATGAGGATTAGTATTAGTTTGGCTTTAACGGCACGAACACCGTGATTAGGTGCGATGGTAAAATGCTAATTTTCATTAAACGAAACGCGCGTTGGTGCAACGCTGTTGTGTTGAGCGTGTTTCCCGCAATTTGCTAAGATCACGGAACGTACAACAGGAACAACTGTCCCAAGAAGGTAAACTGCCTGTACGCTAAAGCCACCCCAACGGAGGCGTGATAGTGATGATGGCGAATGTCGATCCACATCGGCTAAACAAAGCGGAGCGTTCTGTGGCGCCCACCTTTTGCTATATTTGGGATTTAATTATCGTCTGACCATTTTGTGCGCCGCGGAAGAAGCATTCCATTTTTAAACTCTCACGATACAACAATTTTGTTTCGTTCTAAATCATGTTTTAACGACTACAATACAAAGAAATAAAAAAAAACTCATAATTAAAGTGACAAGAATACATTTTTTTTGCTAATTTTTTTGTCTTCTCTTGGATAGCTATATTAACGTTTCGCGGCGATATTTTGTTTCATTCTTTTTCAAGGAGTTTATCAGTGAAGTACGACTATTTGGATAAAAATTTAAAACATTTGTTAATTGTTATTATTGATGCACGTTGTTGCACGTTATTGATGATAAGTTGAATTGTTTTTAATTTTTTAACAAATCTATTGCCATCTTGAACTCATAGAAAAAAATGTCGATATAAACTAAAAACTAATCGAACGAAAAATATGACCATATCTTTATCGTGATCAAGGCTATAATGAGAGTATATTACAATTTGCTTGGTTTTTCTAGACGTAGAAATTTACAAACTCGATGTAGTCTTGATTCGATTGTAAGTCTTAATTATTTATGTTACTTCTAATCGACATTCGCTAATCAGATCATTAATCGAATCAGAACTAGAACATTTTACAATATTTCAGTATGCTTACGTTACTATGTTTGTCCAACTCCAAATGGAGGATTCACTTCCATTTATTCGATTTATTGTTTGTTTTAAACAATCAAATTGTTCAGTTTTTTTAAAATTCAAATCGCGTCTACTTCAGCGGGACTGATCTGATAATGAATTACAGTCATTAATATTTCTTATAAAAAATTTAAAGAAATCCAATCTCGTTTGGGCTATAAAGCCAACCAACGCGTAATCCTCAACATGATCATCTCCTTCGTTCCCGTAGTCCATTAGTCCATTACGTGAACGGTTCGGTGCTGCACGCACTCGGCCAAAAATGGTAATGACCATCGATTCACTTATGTTGCGAGCGGCCTACGACGATCGGCTTTGGTTTGTGTCCAAAATCGAGCCATTGGTCCGCCCATGTAATTTCCATCCGGTGGTCCACGCGGAAAGAACGTGGATGCGTGATGTCGTATGTGGGTTTTGCGGGTGCAATCAAACGAAGAGACATAATTTTACTTCATGAAACTAACATGCCAAATGTCTTTTGTGTCTGGACACACGCACTCGGACACGACGCACTGGCAGCCCCAGACCACGCAGCAGCAGCCCACTAACCTTGACTTTAATAATTTACCAACTATATAACGCCAGTTTGTTCTCCTCCACCCCATGTGTTATCACTCACTCCACTACTCGCATGTTTGCATTGATTTCTGCTCTGTGCTTCCACATATTGCCCTTGTCACGTCCATCATCGCAAAGGGTGCAGGGTTGTCAAAGCACAATACTCGCACGCGTTTCGAGCAGCGGAAAGATCGCGGTTTGTTGTGCCATGGTGCTTTGCATCGCCTAGACAGCTCGTGCGCTCCCATCGCACCGCCGTACATCCGGTCACTGAGTCAATGCCTTTTTAGGGGACAGATAACGACGGTGGTAAGCGGGAGTTTGCGCTGGCACAGCATACATCTAGTATGGTGGGTGGGCGTACGTCTGGACGGCCCTTTGGTTATGTGCTTTGCCAAACACACATAAACGATGCGTAAACGGTAAGCCGTTAACAAAATAAAAAGTAAGCAAAGCGTTTCCGAAGGGTTCAAAATAGAAGAATCGATGTGCGCGAACGTACACGTCACGTAGGTTGTTTTTTGCTGCCATCATAATTGACCCCACTAATGCGCATACATTATCTGACCGTGTCTAAACATTATGCCAGAACCCCCTACTGATGAATCATTGGAGAAACGTTCTTTTATTTATTTATTTTTTATCTTTTTGTTCCATAGTTTCAATCAACGAGTGAGCATCATACAAACGAGAGCTTTGGAAATCTTTAATGATTTCGATTGGTTCGTAAGTTGGAGATAAACATGAGATCATGCGACTTTCGTTTCAACCATGGCGTCATGATTCTTGATGCTTTTTGGTGTTTGTTTCATGAGCCGATTCTTACGCGGTAAACCTTAGCTATTCAAAATTATTCAGAAGTATATTTATTTCAGCGTCCATAATCGATATACAAAGCTGAATGATTTTGTAAGAAGCGCATTAAGAACAAGCCATTGTTCCATGTAGCTTGTTACCATCATTTTATTAATTTTAAAAATATATTTAATACATGATGCTGCAAAAAGATGTATTTTTCTCCATGGACCTGCAGACAGTGGAGGATAAAAAATTGGTTAATTTTAAAATTGGATAATAATTCATTCAAATGGACCATCGAGATGTTTATCTCTCAGATAAAACCATGGTACAACTTGAAGAATATACATTGAGATGAGTTGAAAAATACTATAGCAAAAATATTTAAAAAGGTTGCAAAGTGTCACAGAATTATTCTGTGATTCTGTGTTTTTATTTTACATATTATCAGTTATTTCAGAAAATATAATTGATTTTTTTAATTATCCAAGAAATTATCGATATATTTATGAAATTTCCGATCACAGAAAAAGATTATTTTAATATTTTTTAATTATTGATTTCTTTTAGTTTAATAGCTGTCAGTAAGTATTTTCCAATATTTTCCAACCAAGAATAGTACATTGTTTTCCGCTTTCGGTTGTCACCAAATTTGGTTCATAACGAAATTGGTTT
Organism: Anopheles farauti No. 4; assembly: GCA_000956215.1. Classification (NCBI taxonomy): domain Eukaryota; kingdom Metazoa; phylum Arthropoda; class Insecta; order Diptera; family Culicidae; genus Anopheles; species Anopheles farauti No. 4. Next base: position 27,191 of record JXWZ01013559.1, on the reverse strand, counting down.
GCCATTTCTTTACGCTTGAGCAACTTGCCGAGGGTTTTGTTTCCTTCGTAGCTTCTGGTGGATTGCTGTTGAACAAATTTAACTTTCATTTCCGTACCACCAGTGAAGAGACAAACAAATTGTCGATCAATCGATCATGCTTGAAATTCTCCACTTAGAGGTAAGAGATCGAGGATGAATTTAATGCGATCGTGACCGAAAACCGTTCACCAACCATTTAAATGGCACTCTTTCTCGCAGATTAAACGTCAACGGTACGTTCGTTCTTCTCCATCACCCCAAAGCACCGTAGAATGGCGCTCAAGATGGTTTCGCTCGAGGCGTCAAACGCAAGTGAGTCAAGTGTGGCGATGCTTTCACCGTAAAAACCGCTTCCCTCTAGTAGAAAAATCTCCCCGCGGGCTGCCCATAGTGTGTGCATCGTTTCGTTTGCTCCTTTGACAACCGGGACATAAACTCCACCGCTTGACGTCTAGAGCGGTGGGGCGAGAATTGATGTTCGTCTTTTTTTTTGTGTGCTTCTTCCGTGCGTTTTCGTTGGTGCAATCAACCGGTTAATAGGCCACAATCTGCTGTCACCTGCTTTGCGAGATGGGGAGGGTACGTTCTTCTTAATTTTATTTCGGACGGAAAATTACCAGACGTCTCCGTGCTACCGGATCGTTTGCCGAGGCGTTAGTGTGGCGTTAATAGCAATTTCACATTAATTCTCACATTAATGTAATGAAATAATGATCGTGTTGAAATGTGGTTCTGTTTGTACGCGTGGTCGTTTAATGGGCTGTTGAAATCCGTAAAATCGGACCTTAATCATAACTAGGAGTGAGCGTTACCAGTGAGTTGCTTGAAAAATATGCAATATCACCGACATAAAAGCTGCAAATTTTTCTTACTAAGTATAGAGCTCACAACCATCTAGATACTTTCGAATGCCTCAAGAGGTTATGTTGTACAAAACCACCCTTGAGACGCTGAATGAAGTCTGTGTCTGTCTGTCCAGCGCGTCGGCGTTGCCCTCCCTCAGCAATCATAATTACAACGGCCTTCATTTACGTCCAACTTCGTCGCCGGCACCAGTACGAATTTACGATTGTAACGCTACACGTGAATTCTAACATTATACTAACGAAGTACGGGTGGTACGTAAGCAGTTTTTTCACATACGAAGAGCCGGAACGAACCCACTTCTGGTAGAATAAAACGCATTCACGAGAGGTTATTGCGCTCTGGCCATGTGACGGGGCTCGTAATGAACATGAGAACCGTATCCTGCAGGAAGGATCGGGACAATACAAAATGCGGTCCTTAAACGAGCCAACGGATTCAGTTTACGTTCCATGCGTAGGTGCAAAAACCCGCAGGAGCACTCCTGGTTAGTAAACCTGGAAAAAGCTGCCGATGGTTCGAAGCACTCTTGGGGTACACGTTTTACATACTCTCTCCTTTGCTTCACGGTGTGTGTCTATGTGTTTGCAATGTTAAAATAGGGCACGTGACAATGTTTCGCGGCTAGTGTCGTACGGACTCGCTCGTTTATCTCTGGTTCTGGTATGACGGCGCTGTCATATCCACGCGTCCCGGCAGCCAAGCTAAACGAAACGATGGTGTCGTTTTATCGCGGAAATCAAATGAATGCTGGTGCATTTGGAACAAAAGAGAAACTGAATTCAGCAAAGGTATGTGCCGAGAGTCCAGTCCTGGGTCCTGGGTTTGGCAGCATCCCTTTGGCAGCTACAGCTGTTAGACATCACTCTTATCGCGCATCTTCGTTTTCCTTTTCAAATGTAAAATTGTGTTTTACCTTATTGTGGAATATATGTTACCAGAACATACATATATTCCACTTTCCAAGCACCAACATACGAGCGGGAGCGTAAATTTTTCCCTCAGGAAGCGTTCGAAGCGTCGGAAGTTAGTTTTTTTTAGTCATAATCATTTCTAAGAATTCCTCCCTATCTCGTTTTGTATTTCTACTACCCACTGTGGAGCTTCTTGCAGAACGATTCGCAATCGTCGTTAGGGTGGGTTGGTCAGTTGTAAAAGAAATTTCACAACCGACGATAGAAAAACAATTTGAACACGGAACACGGATGGTTGACTTGATGATGGCTAGCCCGGTCTGTGTCTTGATTTCCGTGTGTGGTCCCATCCGCTGATAGGTGCGGTTTCTTCGATTGCATGTTTCGCGGAAATAAAGCTACAAGAATAAGCAACCTACGGTCTAAACGGTACTACCACTACCAGCAGGAGGAGGTCCGCAAATCCGTGTTTGAAGCGTTTGATAGATAGTTCTGCTACCGATGGCGATTACCATTTTCAGGTGCAAACCCACCATCGCTTCTTCTTTCACCAGGTCGGACCAGGTGGCGGAACAGGAAACGATCGCGACCAACCGAACGGAACACACACACACGTCTTTATACTTCTGCTTCGCACCGTGTTTATGCTTCACGAACTTCCTTTTCCCCCAAGGCAAGATAGCAGCTCCCCACCTGTGTCTCGTACGTAATCGGATTAGGTAAATTGTTTATGCGATACCGTTCGATGATTGAGGCTCAGCGTAGCGCAATATGTGCGCTTTTTGAGCGCTGGTGGCCTGCTAATTACCTTAGCGAAACGAATTGCCGATGCGAAACGGGTCGGTGTACCAGCTCCTCTTTGCTTGGCGTTGTTCTACCGATAGTATCCGTACTAAATTATGCATCAAACTGCTTCATTACTTTGGTGATTTGTTATTCAATCTACACTCGCCGAAAGCTTTAGAGGAAATATTTATGAATCGTCTCAATTTCGCATCAGAACAGCAACAAAACATGTCTTGAAAAACTTTTTTATGGAAATGATTAAAAAATAATTATTCTCCTTTAATTTAATTATTATTTCTACTATTACAAATATGAGTAGAAATAAATGAGCAGAAATGTGGAGTACTATGTACCAAAGATGGAAACGTTTTTGTTATATTTTTTGCAATCGAGCTGGGCAAATATTAATCATTTATATGTGACTTTCCATTGTGGTTTACCTTGACAGCTTATTTTAATTCCAAATTCGAAGATTTCTTCTAATTAAACAAATAAACTCATTACTTTTACTGATTGATGCTTTACCCTCCCAAAAAATCGTTCAAACAACTAGCAAAAACAGTTATATAGAAGTTAGTATAACACAAAACCTAATTATGCCACAATGTTGGTGGCGCTCGGCCAAAATGATCGTCACCATCATCACGTCTGTCACCAAAATGTTCAAATTCCTCAATTAAAAATCGAAATCGTTACTGCACGCGCTACCGCACAACGATTAAATCAGCGCTCACGTACACACAAATGCACACAGCAGAAGCATGTGTATTAATAAATCATGCCCCATACCGCAGGCTACTGACATAGCTGACACCAACTCGTGGTAGCCGCGGAGGATGATTTTTGTGTTCCTATTACTCCTATGGGAGACGGTCTCCATCTGCGCTGGCAGTGCCGTTCATCAAGTGCTGAAATGCGAGAAGATTATTAGGTTGCGACGAAGAGAACACCGACCGTTTGCAAAGGATACTGAAAGTGTGATCTTTTCATACGAAGCCTCCTTGTGGTGAGCGTCGCTGCTGCTGGTACAGTGCATTGTGCAAATGATTGCAGTTTTATGCACGCTCGAGCGGGTACCCGACCGGTGTCTTCCCTCAGGAGCTTTCGTTACTACCGTCTTTACGTTTTTGTTTGCGATCTGTGTTCCGTACGACCTGATGATATGCACTAATGGGGACGATGGCATAGAAAACGCAGTACCAAGGCGCAACAAGAACCAGAATCGGTGCACATTAATGTGCTGCGCACCACACCAGGAGGGCCAGCGGGAGTAGTCAGTCAACCGAAAGACCGACAGACAAACCCGGCAGGAAGCGGGCAAGATACATAATTAATTATTTAATCAACATGCATAGACCAATCCACCTCCCCCGGTGTTGTTGCACGGTTTGGAGTGACTGGCTACGGCTCTTTGATGCAGGTTGGACATATGGATGAGAATGGTGGAAAGGGCAGTTAACCCCACTTCTGGCCCGCTGATGAGTATGCACTCGAGCATGAAAATAAATCAGCACACCACCCGAGGAGGCGTTGCACTTAAAAGTGGTGGTGCAAAAAACACGCACACGCCGTTGCTAAGAACAACCAAAGTGTGAAGTTTCAGCGAGAGCGGAAAGCGCAAGACGGAAGGGAATAGCCGGATAGCATGCTTTTCACGCGCACGATGCTCCGATTATACACTCACTAACAAATACGATGGAATTCCATCGAACCACCGACGAGCTACGTTGATTGATTGATTGGTCAGAAAATCAATTGAACGCTTGGATGAGATTTGTGTTTGCGATGCGATGGTGTGTTGCTGATTGGCTTCTTGTCTTCTGATCTTCGAAAATAAAATCCGTAGTTCCAACGATAGCTCCGCTAAACACTAATGCACGATCACAAATTAAACTTGCCTCATGTCCCGGAGGTGGACGTGGAAATGAAACAGCTGTCGTATTCAGTACTGCGTAACACACAAAGTGATAAGTTGCATCTTGTGTCATTCAAAAGAAAGGAGCTATCTTGAAGAAGGTTCAGTGTGGAGATTTTCAAATTATTGTTTGGCATTAATCTTTAGCTCATAGATAAGATTATTGTTTGAGATACTTATGCAAACTAACAGAGCCAAACATAATGCCATAATGCATTTTAAAAACGTTGAAATTATAACCAAATATATGTGTTCCAATCTACTAGCTACCGAACAGATATAACAATATATTTGAAATTTATACAATAACAAACTATTTTGAGAGATCCTTTAATAGTTAACTTTAATAAACATCTCTGATAGATGTGTTGCAAACATGTGTAACATTTCTTGATCAATGGAAAAAACTAACGCTTGCATTTCTTTTGCACTATTTCTGTACCATATCGTATGACCAACACGATCACATTAAAACTCGCAACTTCGCGGTATGACATTTGGCGTCTACGGGACGAGCCGTCGACACCTTCAGACGACTTCACCATCGGAACGAACATCCCTTAGCTTCGCATACAACTAGCCGCCAACGCTCAGCTGACGCGACGCGGAACACACGACATCCGATACCGTCCCACGTATTGATGCCTTCCTTCCACAACCCCGTGCACCACACCGAAGTTATTCTCGTCCTCGTTTTGTAGGCGAGAAGAACCCGGTACGCGGTACCTCAAATTGCGTGCCAGATTGGTCGCCCAGATTGCGTTATCGTAAGCGACGACAAACCCGTCGTTTTTTTTTTCTTTTCTTTTCCAGTGCGAATCACCCATCATCTTCGAGGTGTCAGCTTTAGTAGTGGGAAGATTAGTATGGATAGGTCGGACAGAACGAGTTTATGAAAATGACCTTGTGTGCCCAGGGCGTGCTCGCGAATTGTACATTTCGCGCGAAGACAATTTGCTCCATTTTTGTCGAGACCACGACAATGATGCACCCGTCCGTCAATTGCACAGCCGCTATGATTCCAGATGGTTGCCGTAAGATGTGGTTCATCGTTTAAGCACATCTGTAGTCTTGCATTCCGAAACACGAGCCTCAACTTACCTAGAAAAGAGAAGGAACAAAAAAAAAGACTGTTGTTAAAACGAAGCATTCCAAAAGGATAGTAACTAGGTCACAGTCGTCTAGTGCAGCTGACAGCGTCGATTCGGTTACGAAAAGAGTTCATAGTTTACATTACAGATAAGACCTCCCCGTTCCTTTCTTTTGGCACTTCGCGTATGTGCGAAGGAGTGCAGTTGGTAATGTGCCAAGAATTAGCGACAAAACATAAGCATCCTTATTCACCCTTCCCGTACTCGTGCTGCAAAGGACCGAAAAGTACAAGTAATCTATTCGTTATGTAGGCGAATGATTGTGCAGAAATGATTGTGTTTCGATGTGACGTCAAATTCTGCAGAACACGTCTGTTTGTCTAACGTACTACACCTTCACTGCTGCCTTATGGTACATGCAGTGATAAAGAGGTGCTCCGACACTTCCCCTGGTAAGAAACTGGTGTTCGTGGCTTGTGCCCTCAGGGGAGGATAATTTCTTGTAACAAGCTGACGACAATTTCGTCGAGAGAGTTTACGCGATTGCCGTCGTTTGCTAGTGCAAGCGCGTTTCAGTCATGTGCATAAATATCGGAACATTGGACGCTTATCGTCACAAGCATTACGTACGTCAGCTGCATCGGGAGACTTGAGCTGCTGTGTGCCTTATCGGTGTGTTATTTTTACGGCCAGCAGTTGTGATGCATGTTTCCCATTTCTATGGCTTTTCCCGCTTCATCGGAAAGCAAATAGAAAATAGACACAGTACCATCCGTGGCAACCAGCAGTGTATCAATATTTTATATCTCAACAACCGAATCGTTCTAGGAAGATTAAGGGTTTCTTCCCATATGCACTTGCCATATACTTTACGCTTGTGAAATTTGTCTGACCTATTTCGAATTCCCTTAAACATTGCATAAAACATACCAAAAAACGAGGGAGAAAATAATCACCTATAACCCTGTCCTCGCACGCTACGAATCTTTATCTCCCCGCAGTCTGACTGTCATCATCAGACAGAGATAGCACGGAGCGTTCCTATGGGGAGCGAAAATGCGGGTAACGGTGCCAGCAAGGAAAAAAGGTTAACGGATTTTGCACCGTACCATTGAAAATTGGATCCTATTTTCGGCTACAGGTGGCTCGGATGAAAAGGAACAAACACGAACGCGAGAAGATGATACAAAACCTCGGGGGAAATGTGAATAAACCGACGGAGGAAAAAAAAACGGGAGAGTTCCAATTCACGCTCGTTCCCGATACCTCGGGACGCTACGCTATGCGAGCCGGGAGAAGATAAAGATGTGCTTTCAATTCATTAAGTATTCACAAACTCCAAATCTTGCCGAGGGACGACAGGCGATGGATCGCGGGAACTGGTGCAAAAGAATATAAGGGAGGATGTGGCCGTTTTTGGTGACTGGCTTAAAGGGGACATTCGAATTTCGTTGTTTTGGCAGGAGAAGTGTGACGCTATTTCTCCCATGACACGAAACTTCCCTTCTGAAGGACTCATTGACACACTCCGTACTATAAAAGAGCAGTTTTGAATGTTTTTTTAAACATCCTTCTCATTTCGTAGCTGGATCATGAAGTGACACGGTTAATATTTGTTCCATCTGTTCGTTGTCGAAGCCATTTTCATGTTAAATAAAGCTGACCTGGGCCTTGGACGGAGCTGTTAATATTTACCAAGGGCAGAAAGTGCACTGGCATAAATAGGATGATAGTGGTAGCTGGTGTTTGTTTAAAAGCTTTTATTTTTTCATTTTATATTTGTGAATCTCAGTTGACAATATAATAGAAAAAAAGAAATGAAACGAAAGAATTTTATTTCCTTTAAACATACTGCTGTGGTATGTTTTGTGTTGTTTTAAAAAATTCTTGCAAAATTAAAATTTATTTTATTTATTTTGCTGTTCATAGCTTAAAACACCTTGAACTGACGTTATCATTTACGTTTTTTTGTACATTTATTTTGAAAATACTTTAACGAAATAGACCTTGGGAAATTTCGCTCAAGCATTTCAGAAAATGTAAAAAATACATATATATTTTTCAGTTCAATTTCAGTTTATGATAATCATCAATAGTTTCATATTTACTCATCCTCTTTTGTAAGTTCTATATAGTATGTACCCATTTGATACATGTACATATTTTATGTCCTGTAAATTCTAGTAGATTGAAGCCTTTGTAAACACGAAACGGAAATGCATAAAATAGAATACTAAGGTATAGTACTATTTTTTAGGTAATATTATACAAGTTAGGTAATATTATATCTTATATTTCTTTGCGAAATAATGTAAGTTATTATGCGTCGTGCATAAATGGCGTTGCGATGGTTTTTCACTGCAGGCGAAACTACTGACCCAAATGTAGACACACCTTTTATCCGCATAACGCGAACGGATGGGAAGGTGGTGTGTGAGCTAAGAAAATTTCAACCAGAACCTAACCTCTTTAAACATTCCGCGTACGATTGCTCTCCTACATGGGTGCAGCTCTGTTAAATGCAGTCTCGGGCACCAAACGGAACGGTGAACACCAACAGCATACAAGAATGAAACACGCGATCGATGTAATTGCACGTGGAACCAATATAATATACGAGTCAAAAGCTTTTGTTTCTTTTTTGTAAAATATTTTTCTTCTCATATGTTACATAGGTGGGACTAAACCTATTTTTGGATAGCCAACCAAAACCGTAGAAAGCGATGTTTATGGTTTAGCACAGAAACCCGTGAAATTATGTTCAAATCCTTCATGCTCGAATTTCTCTTGCATCAGGGCTACTTCCGGAACTGTGGACTGGAGGAACTGTTGGTGTTGGTGGATTTTCAGCGCAATACACTGAGCGGACTGAGACTTTTATTTTTAACTGGACATAATTTTCCACTCGGATATCCCGCGACATGTGCGAGGAAAGCAAAAGCAGTATTACGCCGAAGAGGACAACTTTATGGCCGTAGAACATGCAGCTTTTTTCAACAACAAAAAAAAGGGTTACTCGTATACACGCGATCAGCATAAATTTCTTCACAAACAGCGTGAACCGTTCTAGCCGTGTGTAAAGGTAATGCGGATTTCTTCTTCAGCTTGAACTAAAATTAACAAACAGAGGAACGGCAAACATGGAAGCACGTCAACCATAATTTTACAATTTTGAGCAACCGGAGAATGTGTGTCAGTACATGCGCCGGTTTAGTGTTTTTGCTACAATTGCAAAACTCACCTCTTGACGGAAACCGATTGGTAAGGACAACCCAAATTCTAGCGCAACGATAAATTCTAGCTTTAGTGCAGTTCCGCATGAAGTCTGTTTTCAGGTCATTGATTAAAGTTGACCTTCACGAGGGGGTAGGTAGTTGAGAAAGCGGAGAGAGTGAGATACTGTTCTTCACGCTGTTAATCGTTTGAATCATCGTTCACAGAATAGCTGAACGAAATTATTGATAGTGGAGAGGAAAGGGCAAAGTTTTCTAGCAAAACAAACTAAACTAGATGTCACACGGGTCAAATAGATGGAAGCGGAGAAGCCCAGAGGGATTTGATTACCCTCGAAGCAGGGAGTTTCAAATGGCCCGCATTATCAACGGCAAAGGAGACAACGATGGCTATGAAATTCCAGGAGATAGTTTGATTTTACTAGCGCCCTATTTATTAGTATTCTTAATTGTTTCTTCAATCTTCTAGAATGAATCACGTGCTTAATGGTTCGACGCAGTTCGGCTGTAGGAACGGATGAAATGCGAGAAATCTCAATCTCTTAATAGCCTTAGGAAACGCAGGAAAAATTGCGCACCAGCACGGCCACTAAAAATTGAACCGTAGTGTGACGGAATTCCACCACTTGTCCCAATCTGGTAGCTCACTCGACCCAAACAAGTGATTGCTTGCTTTCGCCCCATTCAGAACGCCATGCACGATGAACTTCAATTAAGAAGCTAACAATCAGATACACCAATCAAGCTGATACAAACCCCTTTGCACACACACTTTTTGAATATACGATTTAGAGGAGCTTTAGTACTAGCAGTGGGAGATAATTTACTCTCCTAACCAACATTCCAGGGGTTGTTTGAAGCACGAAAGACACGATTGCCATGGTTCGATCGATGTGACAGTTTTTCCCGATGTTAAAAAACTATTTACATAAAGCATAACATTAGCAAAGGATAAATACCTAAAATGGTACGGTCAGGCAGCCTTGGCTATAATTAAAATAAAAAGTAATATTAAAAGCCTGAAGTCATAGTTTAAACTCCAACGTTGGCGGTAAGAATGTCTTAGAATAAACGTATCTTACAAGAACGTTGGTATATGTAATGCAAGTTACATATTTAATATATTTACCCAAAACAAAGAAAAGCCCTATTAAATACGTAAATATAACAAACAAATGAACTAAACAACGCCTTATTCTCGTGTAACAGACTAATGTATGTTTTGTTTGCGTTACGAACTAACTAACTCTAAAAAAGTATGTGATTTGTGGTTATTTTTTAACATACTGCCATTACTTTGTAGGCAGAATGTTAAATTTTAACTCTGTAAGTACCTTTTATAGCTTCCAAAAAAAAAAAAAATGTTTTAAAAATCCTCATTTTTTTATTGTCAATAGCATAAAAATTAAATTAAAGTGAAAACTTCATTTAATTTAATTTATATTAATATTTTAATTCAAGACAGTAGGGTGGCAACAACTGTAAAAGGTAAAATTACACCTGCTTTTTAGTTAATGTGGCATCACTTTTGTCTTTTTTCAGGTCAAACACCACGTGCCACGTTGTTTGTGAGTATTTTTTTTTCTCGAACCCCCGTTCCGTGCAATAATGACATCAATTAATAGCACTGCAGTTGAAGTTACCAACACTCCCACACGCACAGCAAATGGGCTTTTGTTTTGACTGCATCACCTGCCGATGGTCGAACCGAGGGGGAGGTGTCCAATTTCCTTATCTCAGTGGGGATGCATTGCATTGTAACCGGCACCGAGGGTTTGTCAACTGACCATTGCGACCCCTCGGTCGCTAAACAAAGTGCAGAATTAGATACCTATAGAATGCAAACGCGTGTGCAAACCCCTCGCATGGCTCGAGTAAGCGAGAGGGTGAGAGCGTTTGTAGACCATGTGTTTTGCAACAAATTTGAACACCGAAACACACAACGTACAACCTTGGCTTACAAACAAGCCGGTGAGTGAACGGGGTGAAGAACTGCATTTTTGCACACCAACGGAAGTTGCTATGAAGGACGGGCGTTTACCGGACGGGGTGGTTGGTTTTAACCTCCGACATACTAAAGGAGGTTCATCTAACACTACTTTTGGTGCAGTTCCGATTACATAATGTGTTGTGTTTTTTTGTGTGCATTGCGCAGCCTTCGAAAATTTCCTTCCAGACAGGGCGCTTCAACAACAAAACCAATTTATCCGCTCATGTTTTCTTTTGCCCCTTGCACATATCGTTTTGCAGCGAAACAGGGAATTTTCAGAGCTTCCAACGGCTTGCAAAGTACTGTATCGCTAGGATTATGCAAGCGAAATTAAAATTCGTTAAGCACAACCACTCTTTGAGCGTTTACTATAAACCCTTTTTTTCTTAACGTTTTTGTTTCTATGCTCGAGATTTATCGTTCTTTCACTCTCGTCTTCGAGTGTAAAGTTTACATCCCAATTCGCGCTCGTTCAAAACCACCACACCCGGGGTGGTATTTATCGGACGAATCTTTCTTTCTGCGGCCGCGAGTGAAAGGAATTCCGGGTTTCCGAACGAGAGTTTTGCGCGGTGACTCACGCATCTGGCACAAAGCCGCAGATCTTCGTTTTATTTATTAACACACAACGTACGGCCGATGAACAGGGAGATACGCCGTGTCAGTTCTTCTCCTGTACTACCATCCGCTTACTTAGAGGTTTATTTTAAGACGTAACTTGTTCCGAACCCCTCTTACATCCTGGGGGAGTGGGAAATGGAGCATTTTTTACTCTTTTTTGTAGGGTGCGAAAATAAATGTACAAAAATTTATTACACTCACGATCACTTCCGTGCTGCAAGAGGAATGCTTTAGCAGGAAAAAAAAAACCACCAGTAGCACCAGTAGCAGCGACGTGAGGAAGGATTATTTTCTTATCGATCGCACAACTTCTTTCGAAACGAAAAGATACATCAGAATGAATAAACATAAATTAGGCAAACGTTTCGCGTCTCATCCAACGCCGCGGATGACGTAATTAAAAGTGTTTCTTCACAAAGTTCGTAAAACCGGAAAAAAAGGATTACGAAGCAAAGTTTTTATTTGTCAGAAAATGATTTTTAATGCCTCAAGACGTGAGACATACACGGACACGCACAAGAAACGGTATTTAGCAGAGAAATTTCACAGCACGGTGCTAAACCATGTGCATGTATCATTGGTCCTTTGGCTCGCTTCTGATTCGCAACCGCAAATCGATATTTATACCGTATGCTACCGCTGCAGCGCACGTTTGACCGAATAGACCTGCGCTTGTGAAACAATGTAAACTCGTCAGTCACGACAAGCAGAGGGAAAAAGGTTGGCGCACTGAAAATATGCTTTAAATTGTTGCACAAATTTAGCTACGACTGTGCTTTAAGAATTGTTTCACATTTTCTACACCTCGAGCGACAGGGAACCTACTGAACGAGGAATTTGGAAGCAGAATGTTTCCATTCCATCCGTAACTTTTCCATCCTGCACTTTCCTTTACGCCAGTGCAATATGGAGCAGTGTGGGTAGAAGTTACGAAAAAAGAGTTTAAAATTACTTTTTGCTCTTTCCAATCCTTTTTCTACCGACTTGACTCCCTAGCTCGGATCGTTTCGGACACTCACCCGAGACGGTGGTAGTGAGAATATTACCAGTTCTTTGTTTTGGATTTTCGCTCAACGAACGAACTTTCGTCCCGTCCGTCGTAGCAGAATCTTTGCACCCGGTTGGGTTTTGCACAATTTCGGACGATAAAGTGCAGCAACATTTTCCGATCGATTTTAAGTAGGTCAGTTACACACAGCGGTCCACCGAAACCAGCTCATGGGTTCGTTTCATGGATGTGGTACCATCTGGTACACGACGACTGCCACCATTCTGGATGTAAGCGATGCCGGAGAGTAATGCTAGCTTCCCAGAAGGTGCTAGCAAGCAAACTGGAATATTCTGACGCATTTAAACGCAACGCGTTCTTTGTCGTCTTCAGCACGGTGGGCATCTAGTTAAAATGTGCCAGAAATTATCTACCGATGCATTTGCGGTGCATACTCGCGCACGCACATGTGTGCGTGTCTGCAGCGAATGCATTTGTACGCTTGTGTGCCCTCTCTCCCCTCCCGGAAATGGGGGAAGAGAGTTCAATTTACTTCATCACGTTCGCGTGACATCGGTGACCCTCGCTCCCCGTATGGGAAGAGCCGTCGTCGCAAGCTCAACGTGTTGCAAATGTAATCCGGAAGTGCGATGGCCGCGCACAATGGCGCGTCACAAACAGAGCCAATCATAAACCGGAAAACGCTCAATAGTGCAATAGAATGGAAGCGTAAAGACAGCTCCACATTCACGGCGCTGGTGTGGAGAGAGTGGGCTAGAGCCCTTAGGATGAATGTTTGGTTATGGCCAAAAATTTACTTCGAATCTAGTCTAGTCGACCAAGTTTGTCCCAGGTGAAAAGAGAATTTATGGATTTAATGTGCATTAACACTGAATAGCTTTTTAAATGCACCACATACATTAGAGACAACAGAATATCTGGATCTATTATTGTTTGAAATGACCAATAAGTGATAAGTGCTTCTAGTTTTGCCAGTATTATTGTTCAGAATTAGGCAATTTCATACAACTTTTATGTAAATAACTCTAAAGCTGATTTATTCTCTCGAAAACCTTAATGGGGAATATTCGAACCTACCGATGATGCAGAATTTTCATATTTCGATTTGCATATCTTTTCATCATATAATTTAAACAAAAAATAAGGGACGTAAGTAAATATTTTTGAAAAAAAAACTTTTATTTGATTCCTGACACTGAGTGATAATTTTGCCTCGTGTGAAAAAAGCTTCAAAATTTTTCAAGGACATTATCATTGGGTTATCCACGTTTTCATCTGCTTATTACACACGTTGCCGGTTGATGATAATGGCTGGCTAAATTTTGGCTGACTGCAGCAAAACATCACACGGCCACGATTGCAGGGTACAAAGAACACTTAGGAGTGGGACACTAAAATCATTGCCCAAACGTGACGGCACGTAGTGTTTGTCTTTCGAAGGAGAGGAGCCAAAACGCACCACCGGTTCGGAGGGTTTGTGAGACAAATGACTTTGTTTCGTTTCGAAGTGTGTGTGTATGTGTTTGTGAACACTGTGTGTTCTGTTCAAACGGGATCACGGGCACGTGTGCAGGTTGCTTAAAAGAACCGAGAACGAAAGAAAACGCGCAGCATAATTTTGCATAGCACCAGTTCCAGACTGAACTGGCCCACGTACCCGTTCTTTGTCCTTGTTCATTGTCTTTCGTTCAGGACTGCTCACCGCAAGCCAACGCGCACACACACAAGAAACAACAACAAAAGAACCACAGATATTAGCTTTAGAAGAAAAGGGAATGTTTCGCGCTCCTTAAGGAACGGTCCCTCACGATGGACAAAAGAAAGCCGACGCTGACCAGCAGCAGGCAAACGATGCTGCGTACGACGTACGATGAATGAAAATGAGCAAACGCACACAAACGGGTCACAAGTGCTCGAAAGGCTCGTGTGGAAAGAGTGCTAATGTACCATTCGGTTAGCAGCCTTTTGTAACAGAGCACAGGGTGCATGCTTATTACATGCGGGCCGTGCGACGGACGGTAGGACAATAAGGAACAAGTGAACTCATTTCGCATGCAATTTAGTGCCGGCTACGGTAGAGATGAGAACTGTACGGTGTGGTTACGGGTGGAAAATTAGATTTGCTACGATAATCTAGACCAACTGGATAGAAGATAGAACTTTTTTTTCTGCAACATTTAAAACATAAGTAAGACAAATATTAACTACCATTATTCCACAGTTTGAAAGCTAATCATTTAATGGCTAGTACAAAACACAAATACTCTACATTCATACCCATAACCTTCATATCCACTAAAACCGTAAGTGCTTCGGAATTTGGCGAATATAATATGTAAGCTTTTAGTAGGAAAAAATCACAATTCTAGTGGTTTGTTTCTTTTGTGGTAGCGACGCATATATGAAACCGGTACTAAAATCTTATGAGCACCGCTCTTAAGCTCTATTAAGCTTATGATAAATTGGCAAATAAGAGCTTAACACCGCAGAACTTTGCCACTTAAGGTTGTATTCTACCTTTGTAAAATAGAATAGTGTTAGTAAATTCCTGTGCGATTTTAATCTCTCACTTGACAACAGTGACTCGTTACATTTCTAGGTTTCTGATCCAGCTATAAATTTTTACTATGAACAGTTTATAATTAGATAATACTAGTTTACATCTCAGTTTAAGTTTAACGGAATTTTTCTATTCAACCAGGCAGTTTTAACAAAGAATTAAATTTGTTATGGAAAAACCAATAAATTGAAATTTTTTTTTAACGGCAAGAGTAAATTTTATTCTATTCCTTGTTTTCTTTGCTTCGAATGATTACATAATGTGGCTTTCTAGTAACACCTTCTATAGCCTGTTTTCTATTTTGGAGATCTTATTACAGGCGCGGATTTCCATTCCTTATTCAAGAACTTTTCAAGAATATAGCGATTTTTTAAGTAATTTATACTAGAGTGCTCTCTATTCGTATCGTGGTTTTCTATCATATCATTTTAAATAAAAAAATTAATATGTTGGATATTTTATGATACAAGTGACTATGACTCAATCCTTCTCATTTCATGGACAAATAAATGTAGTGTGTAAATGTCATACGTTTGTATGCCTCCAAATTCGTATAGATTCGTTTCCATTTGATCGCCTTTATGTATTAATCAAGGGTTCGTATCATACCTTCGTTCCGAACGTTACTCACACAAAATACGAGAACGATGAGTCATCCAGTGAAACGACGCTATCACAATGATCAGTAGTTTCGAGTTTCGGAAAGACGACTCCACCACTGTCTCTTGTGCCGAGCCGTTCCATTTCAGTTTATCATATTTTTTTTTGCTGTTGCTTTAATTCAATTTAATACAACTCGGTTATGCGGCTACTTCGCTAAAAAAAAAGTCCGGATGGGTGCTGCTACGCGATTGCTGGTCGCTCCATTTCCGCTTCCCTCGTTACAACGCGCGTGTGTGTATGGATCGCGAACATTTTGTCAAAACTGAAGGAACCAGCGGATATGCCAGCGATTCTGTTGCTTGTCCGTGGGAAAGGTAAGAGCGTGTATGAGCGACGATTGAATACACCAATATGGCAAACGGATCAAACGACGCGTATGAAGCAGCGAGAGACGCTAAAATACGCACGTAAGGAAACGTGTTGCTTGGCGTGTTGATGACGAACGGAAATGGCACGGTTCGATGGTTTCGTTGATGGTGGTGTGGTCGGACGATTTGAATAGGTCGCTTTCGGCGGTCGGTGTTTGGCACTTGTCCGCTCCACACACCGGACACACAATGAGGTGCCAAGCGGTTGTCTGGAGTGAAATTAAATTAAATTGTTACTGCACTTGACCGGGAGGAACCTGGGCGATGGGACGCATGGCGATGACGCACACCTTAAATGCTGCTTCGCGCTCGAGTATGGCGACACATATGCATTCCGTTTAAGGAGCAGCGGTTGGTAGGGCCAAAGTGGAAGCTTTCCACTCTAAAGAGTGGACTGCATGTTTGGATTGGGGAGAACATAATTTCACTCTTAGGTCGGTCGGTACAGATGGCCAGAATTAATATTCACAAGAAGCAGCAGGGAAGTAACATTGACACATTTTCATTTCATCAAATTAATTTCAAACAAACCAAATGGAAAGTGAACTATATTTCACTTTGCGACCCTTAAACCTGATGGTTTCGATTAAGTTTTATAATAATTGAACGTTTTTTTTTGTGTCTTTTTTTTAATTCATCTAACGCTTTGCCACACGATTTTTCAGAGAAATCGAAGGTCACAAAACGCGCAATCTGCTGCGAACCGGCGATGGTGGTTCTTCGCTATCCTTTCGATCCACCCTTTGTTATCATCTCGCGACTCCTCGTTATCTTATCCTCCCGGTGGAGAACGCGTTTATTTAAGCTTCGATGACGAAATCGAACACAACGTTTATATTCGAAGTAGAGAAACGTTTCTAACGATGGGTAGAGACCGTTTTGGTGAAGGATAGACAACGGAGCAGTGTGGCAAAGGGAACACCACTCTCCACGATTAGTGTTTCGTTTCCTATCGTCAATGCGAAGTTCGTCGATAGAGGAATGTTTTTGGTAGAATATGCGTTTTTTTTGCTCGTGCTCGTGCCGTGATCAATTCCTCAGAAATACGACGAATGGCAATTCCCGCACGTACTTTACCCACCCGTACGTAGCACGGAAGTGAATGGCTTACATTTGTGGGAAATGTATTCCCGGAAGTGATGCGAGATGCATTAAAATTTGACAGGTTGTTCAATCCAACCGTGTAACGATTCTGAGGAAAAGGAATTGGCTAGGTCTCGAGGTAAGTGCGTTTCCGAATGTATGTAATCGCATGAAATGATAACCCTCACAGCATATTTATTACGTTTTCATTTCCACAATAAATAAAGCTTATTCTCTTCACCTATCCCGAACCTATCTCTAATCGATCACAATTACTAGCGCTTCTACCATCCACCAGCAGCACACGATTTACATTTACAGTCACGCCAAGCTCACGTTGACGGTCACCAAACAAAACCGCACACAACATCGGTCTCGGTTTCCGCCTATGTCTTATCTTATCTTGCCCTTTCATTCGCGAAGAGAGGCTTTGGTAGCAGCAATTGTTGTTGCTATCGTTGGGATTGTTTTTTTTTGTTTTTCGCTCCGACGTGTTCACGATTAACATTGTCAACCAGATAGGACTCATCGTCACGCACAAGCGGGGAGGAAATAATTGTGAGCAAGTAAAACCCAACGGTTGACAAATGAAAAAAAAAATAAAAATTATAATTAGCGAAATTTCAAAGGACGCAATAAAGCCGCAAACCGTAGGCATGCATGCGCGTTCTAAATTGATGACATAAATAATTACTATAACTGGTATACAAAGTTAACAGCGAATAAAAATATGACAAAAAACGTAACAAAAATTCGCTCGCTTGCTTTGATGCACGAAATACTTCGGCATAATATACAGGAAGTCTGTATATCTTTAGTAGAACAGGCGTTTTAACATTTATTTTCAACTCAAACTCAAAAAGATAGTTTTTTTAATGTAAGACGATACATTTCATATCATTCCAACAAAGGCGATAACTTCAAGAAATAATTCTTTATGCTGGATTTAAAAAGTATTGATCTCAAATTTAACGGGCATTTATCATTTTTTTGTCGGCACTCGTGGTAAAAAAAGGTGAATAAAAAAAAAAAATAAAAATAAAAAAAAAATAATAGCTTTGAATGGTTTGGGTCGTCATTCAGGAGTTCTTTCGACTTTACCCGTAACTGAATAGCCAGTGCTTACTCTAGGATGTATATCACATGTCGATTTAGAAATGTGTTAATTTCAAACATAATTTAATATTATTTTATACCAAAAACGATGATCACACTAATGACATTTTTTTCCTAGCGTACCGTTCCGTGCAACCCAAACAGGCATGAATAACAGCAGCAGCATCTTTTTCCTCACACTTATGCATACCACCATCGCTAAATAATCGATCAGACATCATCGGTGGATGGGTGCTTCCATCTTTCGGCACGTTTGAAAATAGAATCATTTAACGGCACGTTTCCTCATTGAACAGCCACGAATGAAACGGGGTCGACTTTAATGGGCCTTCCCTAAAGTTGGCCGCTTCCCGGGTGCATATGCGTGTGTCTGCGCCCCCGGTCCGAGAAACCAGCGTGGAAAAGGATTCCGAAGAAAAGGCGAAATAGATAGCACCGAGCTGCAAACGATGTATGAGGGGCGAACGTGTGTCGGCAAAACACGAAAAGCGCGGGTTTTTCATCCGAATCCCAAACCGCAGAAGGTAATGGGCGAAATCCGATGCCGGGGAAAATGATTTCATAATGTTCTGCTGTGTGGTAAAAGTGCGTATCCGATGTGAAACTGTACGCGGGTGGAGTTTGTGAGAGTTTCTAGGCTCTGGTAGTAGGCGTGAGGAGTTCACCTCCTCACTCACCTCAATCCAAATATCTCCCCAAATAAAATCCGGAGAGTTTGGGGGCCACGTTTCCGAAAATATTGTGAAATAGCTAGATGCCGTCATTTTTGTTGAAAACTACGCCCGCCAGAGTAAAGTAAGCTAATTTCCATGCAAAAGCACTTGGAAGGTGAGAGTGGAAAATAACCAGCAGCAGGTATGGAAGCGGCAAACAAAACCTCCTCTCGCGCGGCTTCGTTGGCGGCTTCGATTGTGTAAATTATACTTAAAATCTCATTACACCGAAGGCAAATTGATTTAAAAGCAAAGAAAGTGCGTTGGATTACGAATGAAACTCCCGTGTAGTGAAAGTAGGCAAACGTTTTCATTCTTTACCGCAAAGACGGTGGTGGGTACTCTCGCAACCATGAATGACGAATTAGTTAGCGAGCAAGCAGTGGGAGGTTGTCAAAAAAAAAAAAGATTTATTTTTTGACGTTACGTATGGAAGAATAGAGCATTTGTGAAGATATTCTGATTATAAAAAAAAATAACAAAAAAAACAACATCCAAAATAGCTAATATGTAGTATAAACCGAATAAAACGAGCATTTTTTCTTCATTATTTGCAACATTCTAAAAAAAATGATTATCTCTCTAATATTATCTAATATTATCTCTATACTCTAATCAAATAGTAAGAATAAAATGTTACTGCAAATGTGTGCTAGAATAATAAATGTGAAAAACGAATTCATTGCTTTATTTATTAATTAGAACCAAACTTTTTTAACATTTGAAGACAATTGAAAAATATGTATGTTAAGTGTAATATAAATATTTTTTAAATAAATTAGGCAAAATTTTTACCCATAAAATCTCCATGCAATTTTTATGATCGCAAAACAAAAGTCTATTGTATCGTTTCTAGCTGAATTCAAGGTGAAACTTTTTGATGTATTTTATATATTATATTTACATAATGCTGATATTTGTAGTTACTTTTTTATAATAATAACGTTTCGAAATGAACATTTTACACATTTTCAACCATTCCTTCAAACGAACAATTGATCTGTTATCTGTTAAAAAATAATGGGAACAAAAAAAAATGTTTAAACTCAACGGACACTTATTCCATTGCGGAATAATACATCACATAATTTAACCTTTCGGCTGCCCCAATGGCTGCTTCCAGTGTAGAGGAAATTGTTCAGGGGGCGTACTAGGAAGCACCACTGCGACCACCAAAAAACGCGTAACCAGACAAACAGATCGCCAAACGAAACCATGAGATTGACATGAGAAAACGTCTCGAACGTCCTTCATCTCTTCCTCCAAAAATAAATAAAAGAGAAAAAAACACGCTATTTTGACGGAACAAATAATCAACCAATGACCGTGCACACTCCCCCGTCCGAGGGCAAATTTCCGCCATCCAAACCCAGCAGCGGGTGGAACAAACTAGCAACAAAACGGAAACATCTTAGGCTGGCTCATCTTAACGGTGGCGGCGGGTAGACGCGTGTGTAAGGCCCGTTTTTTTTATTATTCTATTTTGACGCTCTTGTTTCATGTTTTCCGTTTGCCTTTTTGCTCAGGTCGAACCTTGCGCACTGGCGCGTCGGCATATCGAGCTGGCGCGTGGAATAGGAAAATGGTTCACTTTGCGCGACGATCTTGTTGGGCGTCGTTGTTGTGTCTTGCAGTGTATGGATTTCGTTTTTTGTTTTGGTGGTCTTAGTTTGCTTTTATTTTAGGAGAAAGTGAAACCGAGCACCACTTGTATAAATATTTTTTTCTTCTTTTGCTTATATCCGCTTCGCAGCGCATTGTTTGGTTAATGCTTGCTTAATTACTACAAACGCGCCGCGCCCCCTGCCACGGAACCGACTGGTGGCAATGCGGTTGGGAAAGCATACGAGCATAATCTCTAGCAGTGCCGCATGATATGACGCAATGGTATTCCGCGCAAATGAATTGCGTTGTGAAAATGGAAAATGTGGAAAATTGATGTCGAATTTTGGCTGGTAAGGGTCCCCTTAAAAATGCTGATTACTAAGCACACTGGTTGTTGCATGATTTGGATCCAGCTTTAGTAGTTTTTGCTAATTAATGTATCGTCATATTGTGATTGATGCAAAAGCGAAATGCGAAGGAAATTAACGTAATTTTGGATCTTAAAAAAAAAAACATTTCCTTCTTAGTTTACGTTAAATATTTCCCATTCACATACATGAGTGTGATGTGCAATAATGGCTCGGGAAAATATACATCCAATTAACAACGGCATTCGTTGAAAACAGTTCTAATAATGACTCAACTCTGGAGCTCACTTGGTTCGGATATCGAACTCCGTAAGCAATCATTTCGCCTTTATTTTACTGCACTTACCACCGAAAAGAGACTTCCATTAATCAAACCGAACGGATCGTCGAAAATAAAAATAAAAAACGAAGCATCAAAATTGATTCATCAACGTAGGCAAATCATAACGAACCACGAACCACCGCGAAAACCCCGCGCCTGGGGCGGCCTTATCGAAGCGAAATCGACAACAAACAACTCCATTAACTACACTCTCAACGTGCTTCTTCGACGTGCCGAACGTGGTAAAGCAAATGGGGCCTCCACTCGCACACGTGTGGTACGTTAATTCTGCGATTGATTCCGGACCCCGGGTGCATGATGTTTACGGCGAGGAATGATATAGACGCACACTACTTTCACCTCAATCCATGCGCGCATTATTAAAGAACACACAACTCCAACACCAACTCCAACTCCCTCTGCACGCGCTTTGGCAACGAAAAGCCGGGAAACGTTTGTATCTAGTTAACCCACAATTCCGAATTTCCGCTCATCCGTGTGTGCGCTGGTGTTGGAAGAGGCAGGCGGGATACGGGCAAAATCGGCCCCATCCCGTTACCCTTGAAAACGTCCAGACCTGTTTCGCCTCCGCGCGTCAATTAATTCATCCCGAATCGTATTGAACACGTTGCACAAAACACACACACACACACACACACAAAAACCCTCAACACGGTTCCAAGCTGGAGGTGGTGTTTGATAACGGTAAAGAAGCAGCGTCTTCCTGCTATCCATGGTAACGGTTTGAAGTGGTTAGGATAATAAGAAGCTAAGGAAATTACATTAGCTAATGTAAATACATCAAAAATGTTAATCAGTATGCTAATATAGAAACGGATACATCTTCAAAAATTGTGAATAAACAAATTCTTGTAAACAATATATCAAAACTATTATAGAAACTATTCGCAGTTTCTGAATATATCTAGTTTCTATTCTAATTCTATTCTAATATACCTGAATAAATCAATTCAACTAAGTATGGCCACCTATATGTAAGGTCGTTTTTTATTATTCTATTTTGACGCTCTTGTTTCATGTTTTCCGTTTGCCTTTTGTCTCGTGAAGAAAAAATATAAAAGCTGATTCCAATTTAATTGTTTGAATAAATTTCATTTCATTTCACACTCATTTATGATATATGGTGTAAAACATTTTTTTATTATCCCGTTATCTTGATGCAGACATAATTTTATTTTATTTCTAGTTTTTAATCTTCATTTGTTTTGTAAGAGAAAAATAACATTACGTCACAATATTAATTTATAAAATTAAGCAAAATAGCAAAAAGGTGAATAGCAACTTTAAATAAACTTGAATAATAGCTTTTAGCAAATGAAACTATCGGTAAATTGGTTTCTTTAGAACCAAACTTCATAATTAAAAGTATCAAACTCAAACAGATTAACAAAAAAATAATACGCGTGATTTTGATGGCACATTTTCAAACGTTAGTAACTTGAACATGTTTAACGATTTTTGTACATTAAAAAAAATATCTCCAATATGTTCTTTCGTATGTGATGTTAGATTTTGGATTTTTTTGTTATTTTACCTTTCTTACAGTACGAAAAAACTGTACAAATGTCGATTTTTCTAACTATACATGATTGAATAATTAAGAAAGTATGATTAAGAAAGTATCACAGCATTCATAGCATGTGAAGAAAATAAATTAAACAAGCCGAGGCGTTTAGGAATAAAATTCACATCGAGGTGTATCTTTAATTGAACCTTAATATAGTATGTTTTATTCAGGTAATTAAACATTGGATTGTATTGCTGGAATTTAAACTATCAAATGATATACCCGAAATTTGTTTCATACAGGCAAAGGCCGATATAAACGTATTTAAATACGTCTTGCTAGGGTGTATGGTCTACTTCTATGGTGATCCTAAATGGTTCCGTGAAACATTAATTCAATCGAAAACATTTTTCTACACGATATCTTTCTGCTGACTGGAAATGCGAATATCTTCTCTGTGAGACATACAAAGAGAAGACTTACACATATTCCCCGTCATATTGCAATCGATTTCTTGCCACTATTCACTTAAAGCCCCTGAAGATTGAAGGTTACAGAGACCAAAACAGTTGACGTACCGGCTTTACGATCTTCCTTATCTATTTCCCGAGCTACCGTCTACGTTGAGGAGGAGGAAAGTAGTAGATACGTTTCAGCGGAGTAAGTGGTACACGTTCTGCGCTCCCGATGCGATAAACGTACATTTTTGCTCATGACCATTCGATTTTTTATATCCCCAAACGTGTGTGATAAGAAGCTGATCAACAAATACGGTTGCTGGGAGGGGATCGATACAATATGTTTTCTCGAACTACCGAGAGCTCAGAGCCCGTTTGCGTGGCTTTTTTGAGGTAGGTTTGGGCTGCTTCTAATGACGTTCGCTCTATATCGTTGAATAGTCTCACTCTCTCTCTCTCTCTCTCCCGGAGGAACCTTGCACAATCGGTTGCGTCTTGCGCGGGATTTTGTCTCTCCTGACAGGAACAATACGAAAATACGACACACGAAGACACGGACACGAAGAAGTAAAACGCATGCGACATATAAACATAAACATCACAGTGAGCTGTTTCTTTCTTCTTACCTTATAGCACTGGATCTCATCTAGGACCATCTCGGACTGGCGCAGGACGTGGTCGACCTCCTCGTACACCTCCCGCTCCAGGTCGGTCGGGGCGGCATTCTCGAAGTCGAGGAATACGTCGTACGTTTTCGGTGTGCAGCAGGTTGATTCATCCCGTGCCAGCAGGCTCAGTAACTTCCCCATGACTCACTGCGATGTGATGGACACACGGCACACTACTTTAACTTTAAATATTTCACCTTCACCGCCGTGTGCGAATATTGCTATGGGTCTACTAACAACTAAAACGGGAAGGGTGGATGGAGGACAATCGCGATGAAACGTCAAACGGTGACGCCGTGACGAAAGAACTCGTCAGCGAAGAAAATGATGATTGTGATTGGGAACTGAATTTTTCAACAATTTCTGCCGGGATTCACTTTCATTGCACACACTAGACACAAAATACACTCCGTATTTTCACTTGCTTCACTTTACACTTCTATTCTGGACGTAGCCATTTTAGGTACAAAAAGATAAAACATCGATTAGCAACATATTACAAAAGTGTAAATTAGACACTTAAACTTTTTCCAACACATTCCGAAGACAAATTCGTTCAGCTGTCTGTGGCTAACACAGATGTGCTTAGGAAAAAAAAAATTCCAACACCAACAAGGCACGGCGCGCTGCTCTCCCGCAAAGGGTTGGAAAATTCGTTCTAAAATAAATCTTAAAAATCTCCAAATAAACGCTCTCACTTCGCGCGCTTCCTACAAAAATATACTTTTGCGCTGACCTCCTGCTGCTCGAAAATGAAATACCTCAACACAAAATCCCGACGTGGACTCGCTCAATGCAGGAATGTTCGGCAAGTTTTCCACCCCACCGGGAAAGAAAATTCGCAACGTATCACTGAGAGAATCGGTTGCTCGATCCCTGCCACAGGCTGGAGGATATGGTTCTGCAAACTTTTCCCACTGGCCACGGCCTTCTGAGAAATTGATGAATCCTTTGTACTTGGATTGTGTGAGTGTGTGTATTCTTATGGTGTGGGATTCGTTTATGAACACCTTGGGACCTTTTCTATCCGTATACACACACATACATCTAATTATTAGCACCCGACGCACCAGTGACCCAGCAGGATGCTTCATGAAACAATAGGTAACCACACACAAACGTATGTATGAGAAATTCGTATAGCATGCTGGTTTTTTCTGCTTTCTATAATCCAACAAGCGGTGGTACAAGCATATAAGTATGGAAAACAAAGAATAATAAATACCGGAGCGCAAGAAAAAGTAATTTTATGTTGTGCTTTCTCCCTCTCTCTCATTCTTTTTATCGCACCTCTCGGGCAACAGCTGCAAAAAAATACACTCTTTAAAGCACTCCAGCTTATACACACACACTCGGACCGTGTATAACAAATGCACAATTTATACCCTTTCTTTTTCGCACATACACACAGAACCACGCAGGGAAGCGCGTTGCGAAGGAGAGAGTGAGATGGGAGAACTTTTCCAGTTCCAACAAACTACAAACGGATCTTATCTCCCTATGGAGAAGGTTGTTCTTATCACACACATGCTCGCTTGAATGTGTTTGTGTTTGCTTGTTTGTGTGCTCCCTGTACAGCTGAATTTAACCGAGCTAAACAGACGGGCTTACAGATGAAAAACATTCGCTGTTGATTCATACTTCTGCACTGACACTCTATCATATGGAATTCTTAAACAAGGCTAGGTGCCCAACACGCACGCAACGCTTTTTCTATCGTATTTAGCTTTAATTTTTATCTACCAAAACTGCGGCACCGAGATACGATATGGAGCTGTTTTGCTTCACACTGCTTACATACACTCTCGCAAACAATCCACCGTATATATGCGCGGGTTACTGCTTTATTCGTTCTAATTGCTTTTGATAGTTGTAGAGCAGCACCCAGCCGACGTTTTGCGAGTATGCGTGCATAGTGTGTTTGCACATTTCACATTACCATCCTCTTTCACGGGCATAATTTAAATCCGATAGGTGAAAAAGGTGATGCTTCGGCCATACACATTATGATTTAGTTTCACGAACGTACCTTTAGTAAGTTAAATTTCACTGGTAATCACGCGCGCGGGTACTTTTGTTACTTTCGGAGTACACGGACCAACGCTACTAGCGTCACGGTGCTCACTGTATGGTTGCTTCAATAGTTGTAGCTTCTGATTCGTCCTCGTCGGAAGGTATGTTTAATAATTTGTTCAAGGGCTAAGCAAAAAAGATTTACAATCCGCCAACCCTAGTAGAATAATCGCCGAACGGAATCGCAATTGCTGCAACGACGCCGTTTGTTTGTTTGTTTCTGCAGTTCCAGTTTCTGTCACACAAGCTGTCAAAACTGTCAACGAATTCGAGCAGAATGCCCAGCCTTTACAGTCGCGGAAAGATGAGTTGACAACTGTCAAATGTGAAAAAGGGATGCAGTATTTACACGGCGAGAGTCAGTTTTCCCAAAGACTAAGGACGAATCGATTGAAATAGGTCAAATTAAGTATAAATTAATGCATAAAAATCGGCTCACTTTTCGTTCATGAAGTTAATTCAGGGATAAAATCGCACTTGGAAAAAGGAACTATTCCTACAAGATGTATAATATAATCGATTGCATAAGACGTTGGAATATATAAGAAAATATTTGTCGTAAAAATGTTGACCATTTATGATGTTCACATCGCCAGTAGTGTAGCACGAACATTGCCGAACATGTTCGAAAATCCCGGAGATTTCGAAGATGGTGAAGCACACACAACAGGTTTATCGCTACAAAAAGGTTAAATCAAGGGGAAAAATCGTTCAAGTTGTAATTGGTTTTAATTTCTTGGACGATTTCATTTTCACGAATTTTTCCTATACCAATGCACCTGATTTTTCGCCATTTCATTGCCTTGCCAACTACTAAAATGCATCCGGATGAGGCATATAATGCCTACCAAATACAGTGTCCTTTACGTCTTAGAAATAAGATAGTTGGCTCGATTCAACTAAATTTAAAAGATTTTCTAATGCTATAGGTAAATAACTCGAGACCATTTTCTTCCTTATAAACATTTATCTTCCTTATTAACAAATTTTTCTCAAGACTGCAATGCCAAGATAGATAAAAGTTTGTGAAGGAGCCAAAAACACTTGATTTTGTTTAAAATCCAATTCAAAACTACAAAAAAGCGGCGATGCTGTCTTGAAGATTCACTACGTCTTCATCATCACTAATTTTAGCAACGTTTCATGTTGAAAGCAATATAGTTGTATTCTGAATATTCTTCTTCTTCTTCTATTTGGCGTAACGACCGAAGTCATGCCTTCC
>JXWZ01013557.1:0-16754 GCA_000956215.1 Anopheles farauti No. 4 | reverse complement strand
CGGCGATCTCTCCCGAAAAAATCAAGTTAGTGCGTATAGTTTTTGATGCATTTGGCAGAGTATGTGAGGTGTTCTTTAGAATGTGGAGAAGACGGTTGCGGCGGATGTTGGAGTTTGGATGTCACCTCGACAAGCCATATCATCGTCCTTTACTTGCGCACCGAAGAGAGACTCCACCTTTTGGACAACGTGACTAACAACGTCCATCAATCCAACATTTCTATCAGCTGATGTGGCTTAACCGGGTGTGGGACTATTACCTGTCGCAAAAGGTCATTCTTCTCACTATCTTTCTTCTTAAGAAAGCTATGGTTCATAGCTTAGGTATGTGGTTCCCGATCAATGGACCTAGTCAATGTTAGGTCTTCTCTACATACCACAAAACAAGCTAGCATTTCCACGTTATCGAGATGGTTTGAATATTCCCATTCCAGCCATCACAGTGTTGAAATTTGAAGTATTTTAAACTGTTGTTCATTTTGATTTTAAACAAAAATTTTCAATGGTTGAAAAGGAGATTAATGTTGTGTTTACTTCAAGATAATCGGTTATCAACGAGTTTACAAAGAAACACGTCCTGTTAATATGAAAAAAAAACAAAATCTGAAAATTGTTTCTCGTATCGGGATCATGATTGGTAAATAGTTATTAAATTTTCATTCACTGTTACGGAAATAGGGTTTACAAATACAACGCGGAAAATAAGTTGCGTTTGTATACGATAAAAACATTCGTCAGATAATATCTTGATAATATTCAAAGTGAACGTAGTTGTATGTTTGTATCTAAAATAATCATATATGTAAACAAACTCAACAATCTGTGTATTTGCTTGTGTATTACTTAATTCAATCAATACCAGTCTTGTACCATGTCCTGAAAGATTTTCATCGAAAGATTTCACATCTTCAAATATTTCATGAATGTTTTTAAATTTCATTTATACGTTATTCCACAACCCATAAGTTTGTTTCCTTAGTGCCTGGACTTGTGTGTACAGGAAAAAAAGGTTTTATATAAAATGTATGCATAAATACGGTACTACTTCCACGAAGACACGAAGCTTGTTTGCACATTAAGATTTCTTTCATGTTGCAGCGTTACAATTTCCCACCGTTTTTCACACCGCTTCAAGAGTCCTATCGATTGATCTACTGTGCTAGCAATCATCGCAGCCGATCGGCATTTAATTTACGCCTACGATCCCGGGGAGGAGGGCTTCCTGTGTAGACAAATAACGCCAGCGTGCCGACTGTGTTTATTACCGAACGCTCGATGAAAGATCTAATAATATTAGAGCGCATTAAACGGGACGATTATGATGATCACGGTAAAGTGTGAAATGAAGAGCAATGAGTATTTGATCGTAATCTGTCCGAAAACAGCGTGCCAGCCGAATATTGACGGCAAGGAAATGAGATAGAAGATGCGAGTGTTTTGAAAGCAGTACAGCATACAAACGGCAGCACGAAAGGGGCACCGATATTTGACAGTACTTTTCCCTTCGGCCAACAAGAGCTACACTTTGCCGGCTTTCCATTCCTTACGCTTCGCTATCCGCGCTGCTCACTCGTTCGATCCCGAAAGCCTTGATGTTTGTTTGCTCTAGACACGGGATACGATAAACATCGATAATTTATAATCAATGCTCACTAACCAGTTCATAAATCAATTTACTACGCCGAATGGGCGTATTCGTAGTGACATTTATTCATGTAAATGCAACCGTGCAACCGAGATTGTCGTGCAAGCCGTCGAGGTTGATGTCGTTGTGGCCGAAGATCTTCTCTAAGCGAATCGACATCAATCGGAAAGGTTTGAGAATTTCACCACCGTTTGAGAACCCATCCAATGCATGATGCCAGCGCGATCTTTGCAATCGCTGAGATCGCAAGTCATCGACACTGGATGACCGAAAACCGCAACCGATTACAGTGCAGCAGCAAAATTAGCTCATCAATAATTTCGAAATATTTACCCAGTTCACTGCCGGTAGGAAAGTACGAAGATTTTCTTCACCCACTTTTTCACACCAGCACCTCACTTCCTGTCCCTACATCTAGAGACGCGTCTGAGAGCATGAATGATCGCGGAAGGCGAGGGTGGGCTGGATTGCTTGTTTTACGCCGTTTTACAAGAAAACAATCGTGTAAACAAAGCGCGCATCGGTCGCACCTAACAACCGAACTGAACAACGAGTCAGGCGGGAAGAATTTTGATGGACTCGAAACCAAAATGTTATTCCAAGAAGCAGCCATGTGTGATGATTATATGGGCCCACGGCACTGGGCCTAATTGGTGCTTTTACTGTCGTTGTCGTCGTCGTTTTCGGTGGAAACTGCGAGTAGGAAACGGAGATTGGAAGGTTTTTTAACTCCTTTTTCTGAAACATTAAGTCTTTCGTCGTTTCTTCCGCGCGACTGCTATTGAGTGGGATGAGCGTCCGAAGCCGTAAGCAATAGAAAAGCCATTTCCCGACGTAACCCTCTCTTCTCCGTTCCGGTGCGACCGACGTGAGTGAGAACTGCGCGAGTCTCTTGAGTAAAGAAAATACTTACCTTCTTCTGAGCTTGGAGAATCGCGTGTTTCGGAGCGGTAGTGGTGGAATTTCCATTGCGGCTTTTCACTGGCTTTGCACGTACGGGAGAGTATTTTTCCGCGTTTCTGCGCGTATGTCACACGCCGGTGCGTCGGCATACGGGATACTATTATTACAGCCAAGTGAACTGAAGATAAATGGTAGAATATCGAACTTTTCCAACGATTTGTTTACTCAACTTGAAGCGGGGAACGAGGCAGGGTAGATTGTCGACCTGCCCATGTGGGTCAAGGCAAGTGGGAACCGGAAAGGGGGTAGCTGATGGTGACAGATGGATGTTACCGGAAAACGTGTTAACGTGGACAGGACGTGAAAGGCAGTCATATCGATGAATCTTTTAACACTAGAATTTATTTGATTTGTTTTGTTTATTAGCTACTAATAGCATCAAACGAATAATGCATTAACGGCAGATGATAATCGCAATGCAAATTAAATAAACTCGTTGGTATCAATGTAAATAAATACCGTTCGAATCAACCTTGTAACGCATTTTCGATACGAAATTTGACTCATTGCAGATTCTTATTACTCATCTTAGGGAATGATACGAATAATTTATTATGTTGCAAGTGTATTTGGAAAGTTTTTTCACTTTTCATTGATAGCCTAAGCAATAGGATAAACAAAATACTAAAATAGAAAAGGTGTAAATTTTTTATCATAAAATTTAAAATCTTTTTTCTCTTAAAAAAGATTTAATTTTTCAAACTATTAAAATGAGTTCATATATCGAGAATAGTGAAAAATACTCGCATAAGATACTGAAAAATGTTTTATTTTATTGATTGATGCTTTCAATAGGCAACATTTTCGGTTAGTTAAAATCATACTACTTGTATTCTGTTATTATTTGCTATAGTAATTCCTGGCAATACGTATCTAAAGATAATGTTGATTTTTTCTTCCACATTCATCTCTACATCCTTACTTTTAACAGACATTAGGCATCATGTGCACACACTTCTCACAGTGCTAAACACAAACAGTAACCGTAAGAAGAAAAGCGGTTATTTCCCAACGGGTCGGAGAGCTTCCGGACAGTTTTTGCTAGACTGCCCCATTAGAGACGAGCCGGACCGTAGCTATTTTAAACTCCCATCATCCTGCCGCTCTCTAAATATTGCGCTTAAGTGAATGAGTTATGAAAATGTGCTCTCGCTTTGGACTGGCCTCGCATTTATTGCATATACTGCGGTGCCACCATTTGGGAAATTAATAATAAACGCACGGTGCTACTGTAAATATTTACAAGTACCGTCTTAAGTCACTTTCAATTGTTTGCTAGCGTTTACGGTCAAACATTCGGAAATGGTAGTCACCGTTCCGACAATTAGCAAGGGCTCGTTACGTGCAATTAGTGAATACTTCCTTCGAGTGAGCAACCATCGGAATGCCATGGGCCATGACATGGCGAAGTGGAATATTGGCAGTGTTTGCGTTTGCATGCAGAGTGTAAATATTTCGGTATGATTACAATTCTTATCTAAAATTCATTTTTTATTGTGAATCAGTCAACTTAAAAAGGTTGACGTGTTCGATTCCCTTAGTTCTCTATCCTGCTGTCCAGCCTTATGAAAACAGGTTTATAAAACTTCTGTAAATATCGATTTCGGACCATTAGCAAAAAGCTGGATAAAAATTATTTTTCCCATTTTACGCTGTAACTAGACCGCGGTAAAAAAAATCCTTCCACCGTACCATCCCTTAACAAAGAAAGACACTATTCACCGAGAAAATTACTCTCAACGACTTTCTCCGGAAGCAAAGGACAAGCTCTTCTGGCATTATTGTCAGCGGAACGGCAGGGAACAAAATCCTGTCGAAGACGATACTGGTTCCATGGAAAGGTGGATGAAATTTAACTCGTGCTAGCCAAGATTATATATAATTTTGTACATTTTCTCAAGATTTATGTGTAACCATTCTTTCCTTGATCACCTGCTGTCGTACGTTCTCCAGGAAAGCAGATTTGCCAGCAGATCACCTTCCGATAAGAGATGCTTGGTAGGTGGAACTTGATGTAGATTGTCCAATTTTTCCTTGTGAGATCAACTTTCCCCTTTACCCGTTTTACGCGCTAGTAAGATGTCCTACGCATTGAACAGTTTTTCTTTCCAAAAGCGGAAAACGTCAGCCCAACGTCGTTGCTTAATTTTTTTAGAAACATTTGTGATTCCACCAGACGTTTCTCCGACTTCCGAGATGCTTTCAATCGATTACTCCAATCGAAGGAAGAAACCGCTGCTCAATCAATCGAAGTTGCTGGCACAAGTGTGTGCGTGGTTGTATGTGTGCTTGTGTATGTGACCACCCATTACCACCCCACCCATTTCGCAGACCAGCCAACCATCCGATGCCTGCTCCACTCTCCACTCCAGCTCCACTTGCCAATTCGGATCAATCGTAGATCGAAATTAGTGTCGCAATTGAGAAAATGATTGAAAAGGGTGCCCATTAGCGTTGCTTCATGTTTTGATTCGCTTCTCTCCGACTTTGCTTTCGCTTTTTTCCGTGGATCTATTTTCATCGGCACCGGGTATGTACTTTTTCCACGATTTCCTTTGCATTTTCCTTGCTCCTTTGCAGCTATAGTCCTTTGATTGGTGCTGAAACGCTTCACTTATCACTAATCGTTTCGATGAACCAAGAAAGCGTTCGCGTAATGCTACGAGAATGGGCGCAGCACGGGACGGAACTGTTCGGTAACGAGCATAAAAGAGAAGTTTTTTCGCGTCGCAAAAGAAATTTGTGGCAAATGGAACGATAAGGGGGAAAAAGACGCTTTATGTGATTGGCATAAATTATCTCTGTTGTATCGATATACGACGATGAGCGTCATTTTCGGGGAGAATTTCTCCATTTTCAGTAG
The DNA here is from genome assembly GCA_000956215.1 of Anopheles farauti No. 4. NCBI lineage: Eukaryota > Metazoa > Arthropoda > Insecta > Diptera > Culicidae > Anopheles > Anopheles farauti No. 4. The sequence continues at coordinate 11,283 of JXWZ01013557.1, read as the reverse complement.
CCAGCTACTTTTGGTGTTCTTCGACGCAGGCTTTCGCTGAACATGTTGGCAACGAAACAAAGTCCCTTAGGCAAGCGTTGGTTTTCCTATAAAAAATCAAATTATATCAATTGCTAATTGGCTTATTGTTTCCCGTTTGACATGGAATCGTGTCTGGGAAATATGTTCTATGGACTTGCATTTCAAAATGATTATACAAAGCTAGCAGAAACACTCTTTGATGACACACACCTTTGGTTTGTTTCTTTGTAGAAAGTTTTATTATCCTTTTATGTCGTTGAACAATAATCCAGCCCTCATTACATTAAATGCGTTTATAATATCACACGAACAATGTATGTACTCATATGCTGAAGATTACTATATGTGACGTAATGGACTCAATAACCATTGTTATAACTTTTAGGTTAATTTATCATGCAATAAAAACGTCATTTGAAATAGTAAATACCATTAAATAAATCGCTACAATAGCAGATGTATCTAAAAATGTTAAGTTTTCTTTTGTTCGTGAAGATAGTTTCAATACCATTATTTATCAGCTTCAACTTAATTGGGTTCCCAATAAAAAAATTAATTCATTTTACTTTATTTACTAGCCCAAATATGAAAAACATCACACTGTAAAGCAATTATATATGACAAAAAATGAAAGTGACAGTAACGGTGTTTATGAATACAAAGTAGGCGTTCAATCTTTTAATTCGATCGCATAGGCACTTGCTGTGGAAAAATAAGCTGGTCGTGAAATAATGTTCGACCTGAACGGTCATTTGTCAAGTTTACCATTGATAAAATGGTATCAAACCAGACCACATTCCTTTTGTATAAGATGATTTAATTTTTTTAACGGTTTATTTTAAGCATATCCTTTTTTTTAGAAAATATTTATAATCTATTCTAAACATACTTAAATAATATAGGTTAAGGATCATCATCATTTTTTAAATAAAATGTTTTTATTAAAAAAAAACAAAATTCAAATATTAGGTTACAAAACTGTTTTGGATGAGACAGATGGTAAACGTAGAAGGTTACAAAGAACACCTAAGGATTTCTATATTAATCACAGCATCGTTGTTTCCAACGATGGGGATGATGTAGTTCGAAAACAAACATAGGATTGGAATTCGTTTGTCTACACTGATATTGGTTAGTGCAGGCAAACGAAGGGAAAGGAAGGTGGGGTTGAGTTCAGGAACGATTGAATCAATTCTACGCTTTAGTATTTTCCACGCAGTGCATACTCTTGAACATGTAGAGAATTCATGTTCGATAGTGTCAATAGCTTGGCAAAAATTACATTGCGATGTAAGGGATCTGTCGATGTGATAAAAGAGCTCTCTGTGAGCGATTTTTTGGTTGACGATCATGCAAAATTGATCGCTGCTTCGCATTGATCATTGCATCATTGCAGAGCATTGATCGCTACTTCGATGCCAACCGTGCTGATGATATGTTTCGCCAGATACTGTTCCAATCGTGCCCTGATTCTTTTCCATCACTTTTGGCACTGGAAAAGTTTTCAACAGATCTCTGCGAACCAGTTTAGTAGATAAGTTTTGGAGATGGAGATAGATCAACTGCCGAAATTTCTGTATGATGATGTCCCAGTTTCGTCCCATGGCTTCACAAATATTGTTGGAAAAGGGATTTCCCTAATCATTCGGCAAGGTTAGAAATGTATTCTTTTCTACCAAATTGGTTTATTCAACACTATTAACACTATTTATTAATTAAACTACATCTAACTACGTAAATTTGCGGTCTAAACTCGTCTTGAATTGCGTAAGTACCATTTGCGTCACATGACGGCATCCAAACTAATTTATACTGATTGCCTCAACTAGATCGAGCGTTGATAAACAATTCGAAGAAACAATCGATCGGTTAGAAATCTACGCACCGTTTGAATCCATCCATCCATCCTCCATTTTCCCCCAACATTGCTTGCGTCCTGTGTTCAAGGAAAGCGCATGAAAGAGTTACCAACATGAAAAAAGTGTGAACGCTCGTCTTTTCTCCGACGTCGAACGTAGGCCGGTTGTAATGATCTTCATTCAGGGTTCGGATTTTTAATGCCTTTTTTCATTGTTTACACGACGTGATATCTGTTTGGCTTGCCGTGTGGTGTTTGCACCCACGGTTAGGACACTTGACTTTCCTTTAGTTTAGCCCGAATCGGTGTAGATAATCTAAATAATTGGCTTTTCATCATCGTCGGCCGGACGCACCGTCGCATACGAGCGCACACATGTGCACGTACGCTCGGACGCCGGCCGATTGGCGTACACCGCGGTCCAGTGAAGAGTCGTTTCGGGAAGAGCCGTTTTGGGCCTGAGGTTAGGGCGCGTGCGATGATCGCGACCATCCCCGGCCGGAATCGTCCCGGCGGTTGGCGCTGCGGCGGACGCACCAACGTCCTTTGTTTATCACTAGCGCGGGGGGTGGGTCGACTTCATGGACGTTTTTTACGACGCCACTGAAACTAGCGTCCCCGGGGCCTGCGAGGCCTTTCGGGACGCAATTGAGATGAACAATTGTTTTGACCAGACTCGCCAGATCCCTCCCAGCTTCAGTGATGTTCCAGTGCGACTGACCGAGCGCGCCATTGGAAAGCTACTCCTAGCCATCCCTTTTGGTCATTGCGTTTGAATATTGCGTTGGTGTACATCCAAACAATACAGGAGGATTTACGACGAGCAGCGGACGGCAGAAGTTACCGTTCATTGGAAAATCAAGATGGAGCGGGAACATTTTCATCGCATACTTTCCACACGCACCACACCGGGAAAGTGTTATTTCATTTCTACTGCGGTGCGGGAAATTAACAGCAGAGGATGCTGATTCGAGATTTTTTTTTCTTTGCTTTTCTCAATCCGGCGGAAGCAATGTGGGTCCGAAAATCACAAAGTCGAGTTTCGTCAGCCCCGGGTCTAACTATCCGGGCCTCTTACGCAAAGCACAAAATCAAGCGTTAGATGGGTTAGGCACCTTGCGCCAAGACGGACGAGTTTGTTTGGAGCTGTTCGAGCATCCTCCCCCCGAAGGCAGATGTTATGGTTTCGGTCGAATACGTTCGGAACGATTTTTACGATCCTACTAACATCTGCCCTTCGCCTAACTAGGTGGCAATATTGGCCATGGTAGCAAGCACATTGTTAGGGAAGAAGGTGTGTGGTGAGTTTTATGACTGATCGTTGCCCCGATCCGATTGCACGAATATGGCCACCCATGGGTTGTTGGACTGTTTTACTGGTGTAAATACAATGTATGAAGAAATGGATATAACTCGACTCTAAAGACATCATCAAGTTTAAAAAGCATGAAAACTGTATCCTATTTTCCATCTCATCATCCATCTCAAACATTACGAATTTCGTGAAAGAAATTATAAACATCGTGTTTAGAATTGTTGTCATTAATCCTAGAATTGGCCAACGATATTTTTTACTGTATGGTATACGTTCCAGGTATTCATTATTTTCCACAAATGAAGAAAATTTATAAGGCGAACATTAGAAATATATTTGGATAGTAGATTTCATAGAAATATATTTGGATAATACAAGTCAAAACCATTTCAATACCTTATGTTTGTTTCGAACTTTTTTCCCAATTTTTTTAATCCTATTTTATGTTAATATCAAGGCTTTAGCAATCGAAATGAATACAAAACAAATGTTGCGGGGTGTGCAATCTTAAAAAAGAAAAAAGTCTTAAAAAAGACTTGGATTTTATAACTGATTTTTTTCATGAAGTTGCATATAAAATATCACATTTTACAAGTTTTCGTTTGTTCTCAATAATTAGCTGAAACCCAAACTTGCCGGATCTTCTTAAAAGTCTTAACGATTTTGCTACATGTTTGTGTTTAAATATAATGTTTCATTTATTGAGTTATTTATACATTGGGAATAACATTCACATAACTTTGGATGCTTTCATACAATAAACAATCTCACCGGCATTAACACTATTTACACCGCCATTCTCCCACGTCACTAATACGACACATTTCAATCGATTTCCACATTCTCACACTCATCTTCGTCACCTTCACCAGAAGACGAAAGCACGCTACAATGGCCAATGGCTTCTACATCCATCCGACTGCGAGGCCTCACACCATCCAGCCCATGCTCACCGGATAGCTCCGAGGGCGAACGAGAATGTTGTCCCGTGAGATTTCCATTTTCCGGATCACTATCACATCGTGTGGAAAAGTTTAGTGGTCCGGCAGCAAAAGCCGCCGTTGTGTGATGTACCACGGGTGGTTTACAGGAGGTGGATGACGTCGAGGATGACGATGACGGTGCGGGATGGACGACGGACGGTGCCATCGGTCCGTTCGGCACGGTGCCAATCTTCGAGGGGTAAAAGTAGGAAAACGGCATCGGAGGAATCCCGGGCATTCCGTATGCCATTTGTATCTAAACAAAAGAGAATTTAAAATTTGGAAAAAAACAACGTCTGTGAGATTAAATGCAAGCTATAATACTCCATGCTATCATCTACCTGATGACGATACACGTTCAGGAGTGCAGGATCGAGACCGGTGGCGTAGTGAGGCTGTCCAGCGGCCAACATCGGCCCGTACGAACCATCCTCCCGTACCAGAACCTGCACTGGAACGCGTTTCGTAGCGCTGAGCAGTGCCGCCTCATGCTGCTGGATTTGTTTCCTCTTCGTTTTGTACCGTCGGTTCTGGAACCAAATCTTCACCTGCGTTTCGGTGAGTCGCAAGTTTTTGGCCAGCTCGGAACGCTCCGGACCCGAGAGGTATCGCTGCTGGGCGAAGCGACGCTCGAGCTCAAACACCTGCGCGTGACTGAAAGCGGCCCGGGAGCGCTTTTTCCGCGCCGAGGGCATCTCCTCTCCGGCGAGTATCGGTGTCTGCTGACTACCGTGAAGTCCCAACGAACTGGCGTACGGTGACGATGAGTCACAGTCTGGAGGAGTGAAAAGGAACCGGAAGTTGTACGGTAAGACGCACTACCTTACTAAAAGACACGCCACATTAGACAGCTAAGAGACACGTGTGTGACGTTACGGTGGTTATGGACAAAAGGGTTTGTTTGGAGTGTCATACTAGCCAGATTACTCTGGGTGCATTAGAATAATTATTTACCAACGTTGCCAGTAGTAACCACACTACCCACATTAGAATACCTGAATCGTTTTCCGTCAATCGTCGCATATCGATAGGACTTTCACTGCGTTGATGTCCTGACTTCGTAAGTCGGTAACAAGTGGCCGCCGAGCTGGATCCTCGTCCTTCCAACAGTATGTTAGCGATGCGCTCCGATGACGGCGCTCGCTCACAGTCGTTTAACTTTCCATTCGAATCATGATGTAGCGTTTCCTCTCCTTCCTCCCGTACCGCATCTGCCGACACCATAAAGCAGTCGAGAGATCCTCTGCGTAACGATGATGGTAACCCGTGCAAGGCGAATCCCGCGGATGTGGTGCCGTGCATGTTACTCGAGATGGCGCTGTTGTTGTTGTTGTTGTTGTTGTAATAACTTAGACCTAGCTTTCCGTACAACCCTTCATCGATCGCGGCCGATCGAGGACTTCCGGTGCGAGGTTCTGTGGTCGAAGCACTGCGTCTCTGATGCTGATGCCGTGTGGACTGACCGTGATGGTGGCTGTGATGGTGGTGATGGTGATGATGATGCTGGTGCTGACGAGGATGATAGAATGCCTTCATGTCCTCTTCGTTGCCCGACGACTCGCCCGAGCTGTGACGCTCGACCCGTCGGCTTCTGGTCAGAATATCGTTTATCGAAAAAGGTGTCGATACGATCGACTTTGCGGTCGAAGCAGTCAAACTCATTTCCCACTCCGAGTGCCCAATCTAACAGAGACTTTAAATCACTGCACACCGTTGTCGGTAACCACTTAAAACACGGAACAATTTTTAATGTCACACGAAATATGGCACCTATCGACACCTCTTAAGAGATGTTTGCTGTTTAAACTGATCACTAAAATCTCATGAGTCGCTCATGCATTGAAGCTTCTGATACGGTCATGCACTGTTTCACGTTTTAAATACACTCTGGTAACGTACCATGCGTGGCTAGATCACTCTCCCTACACGACCGCACTTAACGAGCTGAGCAGCACGAATGAAGCGCATTTTCCCGCAGCCCGTCTGCTCGGGTAGTCGGATAGAAAGAGTTTTTCCCATTTCCCAGGGCGATTTTCCCCTTCTGGCGTACTTCGATTGGATAAGAGGCGAGCCGTGATTGGACGATCTCGCTCTCGCTCTCGTTCTGCTGCGCCGCTCTTGCGTACAAAAGACGCATTAGCAAGTGTTTAAGGGTGAATTTGTTCGGTCGAACGATATTTTCAGGGTTGTTTGTTTAGTGCGAGAGGCGCCGGGCGTGGGTTGGAGGTTGGACGAGCGCGCGCGCGCGCGCTCCCGAGAACTCGATTCGTGGTACATTATAGCGGGTTGGAAAAAAAAAAAAACAGATTTCCTTCCGTTCGCCTTTAAGCGCGTCCTTCTTCCCGTAAACGAAAGCCGAAGCATAATGGACGACGAAACTCGCTGCGATTCTGCGCTGCGTGCGCCAAAACAACGATCCTGGAAGCTATTCCGCTGATAGGGAAAGTGGCAAACATAGTAAGGCGTATCAGTGTTGTTTAACGTTTGAAGGTGCTTTTCTTTTGGACGCTTGCGACAAACGCAACGAGGTCGAGGGTCTGAAAGCAGAACATTAATTATGTTCCAGGTCATACGAAATAAAGGTGTTTCCACGAGGAATATGGCGAATCGAATCGATATGCTGAATCATCGCAATTTTCGGTAGCCTAACGAGCGATACGAAGAACACATTAGTGACAAAATCCTAATGGAATTACTTTCCATAATTAGCGTTAGTTTTGCGATAGGTTGGAAGATAGGTACCATTTAAAAAGTATATGTAATGGTTTAGTGCAACTATACACATACCATCAGCAAATGTGGTAACATTTCCAAAATGTATTTCTACTAATTCAAATTCATATCTCAATTCCATCAATGTAGACACTTTTTTATTGCACGTTCATTTCGTTTAGTCAAATATGTATCAGATTCTGTAAAAGTATTTGAAAAATAATATTATGACCAGTTAAAATAGCATTAAAAGCAATAAATAGCGCATTAATCAACAGCATTAATAGCACAATCATTTTGACATTGCAACTAAACAAAGTTGTAATGCATGCAACCCACTTCTAAATACGAAATTAAATCCCTTTTTATTTAAGAATCTATCGAGGACCTCTACCTCTTTATCTTTGCTAGAACTGATAAATTTATTTTACGGCAATGTTCAAAATTCATACTTCAAGTACATGGAAAATATATTCAATGGAAAATATTATTTTCATTAAATTTCATTTACGTAATTTTGATTTTTAGCTTTCCATTCGTTACATAATCAGTCCTTATGACTAGAAATTGAATATTCCGTTGAATAATTACTTAATTAAATGTTAAATCCAAAAAAGGAAGTGAATAAGGAACCATAAAATAAAACAAATCAATCCAGGAATAGAAAAAATCTCTACAGCAGTTACAAATTGAAGTATATACTAAAGATCGTTGAATATTTACAAACAAAGTAAACAAGAGAATTACAACAGCCAAATAACTAATAAAAGACAAAAATCTAAGCGTATTTTCAGTGATTTTACATATGAGAACACAATGTTACTCAAAACGGTAAAATATATACAATTTCATAAATTTCGCACTCAATAATGCACTACAAGAAAAATTTAACATGAAGTTCTGTGTGACACTAACAAAATTGTAACGATTTATTCGAGATCGATCTTTCATCCAAGCATAGTGACTATTTCAGCACTGGTACCTTCAGGTATGAGTGAAAAACTCAGTAATCTCAATGTCATACTTGCATATTAGTTCATAATCCAATCATTGTTCGTCGCACACGAATCAAACCTTCATGCCGTAAAGTGCGTTCAGTGCGCTACACTTCAAATATAAATCTCAGTTCGCAAAGTAAATCATCGTAGCCCTTCTCCCACGCACTTTGCGCACTGTGTGCAATACATCATCAAATGCGAAAAGTGTTCGATGAGTGATCACTTCGCTTAATTGAATATAGAGCACGGCGCCACTGGCACCACTGGCTGTGTGTACGGTGAAGTGTGGATATTCGATAATCCTTGTTTAAGCGGCTTCCCTCGCGGATCCACTGCTTCCAACTTGCAGGAGAGACGGAAGAGATTGAAAATAAAGTGTGGGCGTATCAGGTTTCGTCGGAGCGACGGAAAGCTTCACCTCTACTGTCGGGTGATTGTGATTTGGGAAATTATTGAACTATGTTCTTCCCTTGTACAAACAGTGACTGAGCACTATCTGCTTCTCCTTCTCCGTAAAGAAATCGATTCACGATCATATTTATGATGTTTACATTGTCATTTGATAAAAATTACCCTGCAGGCATCTCACTTGCACCTCGGTCCTTCATCAGCTATATCAATGGCGCCGAATTTATCCTTGGAACAATCGAACGAACGCACTGTGTTGACTATTGTTGTGACGTTGTGTACGAAAACGTGCGGATTTCCGGAACAATCCGGAACATCGAGGCTCTAATTAACCCAATTTTTTTCTTCCCTTCAATCCTAGAACCTGGTCTGGTGTTGGGCACGTGGCGTTGAATAACTCTCATCTTCACCCTCGCTTACGTTGCGCATGCTGTCCTTTGCTAAATGCTTTAGCATCCGCAAAAGCCGCAGGCAAAACAAATTCACAAAAGTAACACCTTCCGGGCAGTAATTTCAATTAGTGTCTATTATCCTGCGATGCTGCAGGTATGGGAAACGTACAGCATATACCTTCGATGTACACGAAGATTAACTCGTCAAGAGTGTGAGTTCGGTATCAAGAAACAATGGGCAAAGTTGAGCAACAGTTCACCCTCCCGTCGACACACTAACCTGACTGCTGGAAAACCGTGGTAAAGTGTCGTTCGAGTCGAGTAACCGAGGACAATATGCTACCGTGATGAGATCGTCCCTCCATATTCAGCACGCGGCCACGTAAAACCGCCCGAGGGGACAAAGTGTCCTTTTTAGCTGGTTGCGGTAGCTGGTAAGTGGAAAAGTGTCCATTTGATTTGAATAAACCGGGACCCATAGAGTGCACTTTTGTTTCGACGTTCCGTGCGAAATTACAATGACGTTTGCCGCGAAACATTTTCATGCGATTTGAATGACAATGGTCTCATCCGAGGGATGTGAAGTCGGAAAAAGTTTGCTGGTTTGCCGAAAAAGATTTTCGTCGTAGTTTTACTGATGGATATATAATTTAATTGAGAACAGAACGGTGAAAATTTTTGTGATTCATCCACTTAATAAGTGATTAACATTATAACTACCTATAACTATGTTCAATAGTAATCATAATATTCGTTAATTATTTTATCTTCATATGCATACTCACAGCCCACATTAACAGCTTAATTGCTTTTACGGTTCGTTGAAAAAAGAAATTCTATTTGATAATATTATAGCATTGATAAAGTTGAACATTTTACAAAAAGCTTAGGATAATAATTGTTTTACTGTCTAATATTGTTGTTAAGGTTTCTATGGCAAGAAACCTAATAACCTCCTATCATGGCAAGAACACACTTCTATCAGCCAATTTTATCTGTTCTCATCTTCACTCAAAGCGTCGTACCAACACTTGGTACATTCTTATGAAAGCGGTTTACAGTTTTTCGTCGCTCACACCAAAATTTTACAATTTATCATTTCTTTTTGATTTTCTTGTCCTTCAAAGAAAAAGTTTCGAATTATTTTTAGAAGTGCAAATTAGATGTAGCAAACTAATCAATCTAGCAATAGCTCAACCATGAACCTGCTCTAATAGGTTAATCATAAAACTAGTTTGCGAATCCTGTGTGGCTAATCGAAAGGATCAAAAGAAAATATAGATACGGCTTTAATAAACTTTGTTTGTATAAGAACTATCATTTATTACAACTGTGAACTAAATCGTAACAACAAACTACTTTATATAGGAAGATGATTAAGAGAAATTTAATTTCCTTTTATGAAAAATGTCTGAAAAGACAACAGAATATCCGTCTAAATGTTGTGGTGCGTAGAACATTCGTGCGGTTCCAGTTGGCTGATATCGCCTATAGAATCGACACCAAAAATTCAACCGATACTGACCTCGAAATCCTTATAGATAATCAACATAAATTGAAAATGTTCGCTTGATTTACGATTTTACGATTGGTTCTTATTCTTTCACAAATGTTAAATTTGTTTCATGGGATGTTATCATTCAAATAGTTCAAGATAAACTTTTAATAATGGAATCATCTAAATTGAACTAAAACAACGTGCCAAACGTTATGGTTAATGTTATTATCAATAGAGTAATTTAAAAATTGTTTTAAAAATTGAATTAAATTGAAGCTTCGTTAATTTTTAATCATGTGAACAGCTTCAAACTCTCACCACCAGAGTCTCTACTGTCATTACTAGCCATTAGTTCGAAAACGTACCACATCTGGCGCTGGGGTCGCTAATTCGCGCCTTGCATCTCGCTCGCACGATTCGACCAGCCTATCCCTTACGGCGATCCAAATGGACGTTTGTTCGAAATTCGGATATTTTGCATCTCTGTCGCGCAATGTTTCGAAAAACTTGGCCTCACTATGGACCTTAGGGCCGCCGCTGCGAGGCCAAATTCGAAGCATGCGCCAAATTGTGTAGTGGTTGAAAAACGAACTCGTGGGTAGCGTAAACTGATTTCTCTGGAAGGTATCTGATTTTACTGATAAAATTGAGGTTATGTACTAACAATTTATGAAAGCAGGGGTGGATGTGTACATTCTTGACTGGACATGAAGTAGATGTACGATTATGATTGGTTTCAATATAAAAGGCTTAGAAATATATACAGCAAGAATCTGAAAGCAACACGTAGGGATTTATTGCTGTTTATTGCTGGGTGGTTGAAATTATCGCCACATAGCAGAAATAATAGCCACATAGCTTATCGCCCTTTTTTGTCGTAGCTTCACCAGGTTCGCTCCTCTTTACATCCTGACGTCGGGAGTAGGTTTGCTTCGGTGATCTTAGCAACTTAACAACTTCGGTGACAACTTAGCGGTTTCGCAAAAACATCTCCCACTCTTTAAATACGGGCATTTGAATTGCGGTGTAGGTTCGTAGTACAGGATCGTAGTATTTATTTGTGCTTTCGTTTACGTATATACAAATTAAGTAATAATT
>JXWZ01013556.1:0-10105 GCA_000956215.1 Anopheles farauti No. 4 | reverse complement strand
TTTTGTAGATGGCATACAGATAGAGATGGAGCACTGGACTGCCGAACGCGGAGACCCATCGGCGGCTGAAAGGGGTTACGGAAAAACTAAGAAAAGAGTAGCACCGTTTCTTTGTCCACCTTCAACCCGCTTGCAGAACCCGATAGCCGCGCCGTGCCTAGAGCGTTATGGCCATCACACATGGGAGGCGTGTGGAAGTGCACGGTCGGTTATGTGCTTATTATTCGTAAGCATTTCACCCTGACCATCCGCGCTAGTACTTACCCACCTAACGAGCTGCATAATATGTCGATGCTCGAACGTTGGATCGGCGCAGCAAACAAAACAAAAAAAAATCTACAAAACTCCCTTTCCGATCGCATCGATCCTGGCGTACATTGTTTTGCCCCGAAATGTTCGTACTTTGCGTGTGTCCGCTTTTTGGTTCGGGTGCGGCGCCCGCCGCTCCTGTCTTTCTCGCACCGATCAACACCCCCTCACGGTGAGCAATTGTAATGGGTGTGAAGGAGCATAGCTGTAGTATATACGCACCTCATAGCACTCGCACTTATCGCATGGCAGTGAGCGTTTGCCGTCCGGCGAACAGTGAACAGCTTGCTCGATCGGGTGCTGTCTGAATTAACGAGAAACGAGCGCACACACCGTCACTTTATCATGCACAGTGGGGAGCCAGCGGGGCCAGGGCTGAAGGGAAACCCCACCATATCAAGGTACTGACAGCTCGTTTCGAACCGGTACTCGCCGGGACTCACCATCCCCATTGTTAGGCGCATTGTTTTCTCGCCATCATCCACTATGACCACCACCGTGTCCGTGTTCCTTCCGTCGACCGGACGCTATTTTTTCGTTTTTTTCCCCTACCCCAATCGGAAAAGGGATTCCGCTGCGAATGTATCTTTTTCACACACCACTATTTTTTCCTTCGGAACGTACGTTCCGTCCGTTCTCGGGGTGGAACTCTGTCGGTCAAGAAATGTAACCTCTTTTTGGGTAAAAATCTACCATAAGTGTGCTTTTTAATAAACGTTTCTTTTCGTTTCGTTTTTATTTTGCTTACCATACATCCAACCTGTCTAGCAACGATAAAATGTGCCTGTTTTCTGTGTCAATGTAAAAGCGGCAGGGATGGGGCGAGTGTTCTCGGACGTATGTAACGTACTCGCTACGGACGTTCGTGTGTGTGTTCGTGTGTGGGGCGTCTTCGTCGACGGCCGAGGTACTTGCGGCATGCGGACTTTTCCTTCGCGCACATGGACGCGCGTAAACCCACCCCAACACTTCCCGTACATAAGCTGGATGGATGGGTGATTTGACCATCAGCAATTGCCTGTTTTCTTTGTCTTTCTCGCTCTTTCTTTCTTTCCCTGCCTCTCCACGAGGCGGCCGGGTGGTGATGAAAGTGATAAAGCAAACCGATCGGAACACGTCCAGCACACGCGTGTAATTTCCTACCGTGAGCGTGTTGCCAAGCTGTTGACCATCGGCAAAATCCTGCCCGCGTCCGCAAGGGTGAATCGAAAAGAAGCGAAATCGCCTTCGCAGCCGAATCCAAAGCGCATTAAATCATTGCCTAGCGGAGATAATACATCTTTTTCAAACGCTCGGTGCGTTGCAATAATTAAGCGATTTGTGCGAGTGTGTGTTCAGTAGCGATGCGAATTATCACAATATTTTCTTCGCTGAAGAAACAATCCAATGTGCCTTCTCACTGGGTGGCGAACACTCCGAGCCGGGCTTGTGTTCGCCAGGAATAATAATAATGTGTGTCGGTACCCAAACTCCGGCCCCAGCGCCCAGTTCGACATATTGGCAGAGTGCTAATGTCTGTCTGTCGAATCCTTTGGGATGGTGTGACCCTTTTCGTCTCCCTCCCCCCCTTCCCTCTTAATCCTCTGCTCCCCTTTCAGCACCTTCCGATGCGCTGGAAAAATCAACGCAATGACGATTGATGGCGTGTGTATTTTGTGTTGTCTCCCTGCGACCGATGATACATTCCCACCTTTATGTCCCCAACGAGAGGGCACATTTACGTCCGGTTTGCGTTGCGGTACGCGGTCAATTCAATTCGCCGGCACCCCGACCGGATCCGGACGTTAAAGAGGAAAGGTGACGTAGCAACTACACCGTCGTTTTCCCAGCGGGGAAAACTCACCGCGCCGGAGACAGTACGGGACGGTGGAAATCATTCACCAAAATCCGCACCGATTCCGTCCGCAGGATGATTTTTTTTTTTATTATTGTGCGACAGAGAGTTTTCCAAACACCAAACCGAAGCGTGTACGTGTGTATGAGTCTGCTCACTGGGCACAGGCTCGTCTGCGGGGCAGAAAGGGTAAAACGAAAGGAACGGCTGAGGCCAACAAAGACAATCGTAAATGGAGACGCAAGACACAGACCATTGAAGGTCGTTTGCAATGCTACCCCAAAAGGCTCGGTGCACACATACCGGCCTGTACACAAACACTCGCTGGCCACGGGGTGTGTAAGATGGATAATGTAAACTTCCACCCAAGCGCCCGCTCCAATCAACCACCAAGCTCGATTCGAATCGGAACCCGGTTCTCCGGTTCTTATGCTGGAAGTCCTTTTTCTGTAAGCTTTATTGTCTTTCTTGATGTTTTCTTTCGTTTTTTTTTTGCTCTTGGTGTTGTTGGTTGCTGCTTCGTTAAGCATTACGCTGCTGCACCCTACTCCCTTTGTCTTTGCCCCTTCCCGCGAGGGCACCTGCCCGCCCCGGCCGAGGGAAGAAAAGTGAAAGAAAGTGTATGTACGCTGTGCGAAAGTAAATCGGTAAACTGCTGCGTATATGCGAATAGCGTCCATTCATCCATTTTCCTACCCCGGTGCTCGGTCGTCCACATGTGTGTCACCCCACCCAAGCTGCCCACTTCCCAGCGTTCCACTGCCCGAGGTGGGATGCGGTGTGCGGACCTTTATATCATCCTTCTTCTTATCATCGGACATGAGCACAATTACTTTCAGTCGTTTCTTGCCATTATCCTTAAACTTTCGATCCCTTTTTCGCTACGTGTGGCAGAACCTCCTCCCCCCTCCTACCGACCATCCCCTTCCCCACGGTCCGTGTCCTTCGTGATCCTTCGTCATCGGGTTTCGCCTATACTGTACGAGCATGTACACGCATACAAACATACATGCATGCATGCAAGCACGCCCCAAGTACGCCCAAGGATGATAGGTACTGGCAACATCTTTCTCTCACAGGCCCCGAGACGGAGATAGATGACCGCTTTTCCTTTGTCTGTGTTGGTGTTTTCCCTCTCCGGGTGGGGCGTGGGCGGACCTGTGGGCTGCGGGGTTGTGCGCGAAGGGGGTTGTGCTCGGATGGACGATGTTTGTTAGGGGTGTTAAGACGTACGTATCCTCGGGTTGATTGGATTGGACCGGGCACGTCTTAAGGTGTCGGGAAGGTTTGACCAGCGGGGTACGCGGGGTGTAATTTCGATTTTTCACTTGCTTTCTTCCCCCTCGCACTCCCATACACCCCTCGACACACACATACACACATACACACAAACACACCGCCCTGGTCTCGACTAGACCTTTCTCCTTTCTGTGTGTACCAGCTGTGACCACTGAGCACGGGAGTTGGTGTAGCATGTGGTGTGGTTGTGCGCAACCTTACCCCGAAAAAGGAAGCCTCAACTGTCCGGCCCGGCGAAGGATTACGTCTTTTTGCAACCAAATACCCTCCGTCGCCCGTTTCTGCCCCGCTGAAGAAAAGGATATTACGCAATGGGAAAAGAAAGGACTTACATGCGAATAGATGGATAGATATGGGAATAGATAGTATATATATCGGCCAGCATGTGTATGTATATGGGGCACTGGGAGTTCGATACTGCAAAATCGTATCGTGTCCCCCTTGCCTACCCTCCCCTTTCCGCACGGAGCGGACGGACAGTGACCGTGGGTTCGGGGCTATTTTTTTTTTCGGTAACAAACACAGCAAACGACCGCCTCAGCCGCAGTGGACGGACTGGACTGGACACGAGCATAAGATGGTGAAGTTTTTTTTTCCCAAAGCGGAGACACCCTCTCCCACCCACCTTTCCCATCACGGTGGTGGTGAGTGCAAACTTAAAATTGATCATGATATCACGTGGAGGAGACCCGCTTCCACCGGAAATGAGGCTGGCTGACTTGGAGCGGAATTCATTTTACACAACGCTCACAACCAGACAATTGTTCGGTGGAAGAAGTTTGCGATGGCAACGCAGGCAGGCAGGCGGTGGTGGTGGTGGTGAAGACCAGAGTCACCAACTCTAACTGACCAACCGATATTACGATTTATGGATCGATCGTTTCTCGTGTTATGGTGCACTCCACCGCACCGGCACCGGCTTGCCTAGCGCTCTTCAATATCCTCTTCAATATTGCGGTAAATATCGGTAGACTCCATCCATCCGTCCGTCCCGTTGTATTGCTGTTTAGCTGGCAGCATTTTCCTATTCCTATTCATTTGATCGGTGTGTTATTTGATTTTTCTTTATTTGTCTTTTCGTGTTGCTCGTGTGTGCGTGTGTGTGTGAGTGTGGACATGGCTCGCTCCACTCGCCTTGACACTTGGCACCATTATTGTAATCGAAACGAGTGAGTTTCCCCGAGATCGATAGAGCCATTTCGTGCCGGTTTTTCTTTCTGTCCCATGTGACAGATTTTTGACTTATTGCGAAAAGTATTTGATTCCGGTTGGAAGATGAGTTTTTTGGCTTTTTAATTGCAAACACCGGTGAGAAGGCTTCTCCCAAAGCTGCCGTCAATTCGCTCGGTAAACAATTGCTGTCCCTCGAGATGAGCAACACACACGGGCGAGTGTGGAAAGCGATGTGTAAACTTCGATTGATATTTTCATTATTAAAACACTGCTCTAGCTAGCTTCACGAAACACATACGTACATCGTATGTTGTGGGTCAAACTGCTCTTTCTTATCTCTTTCAAATCCACCCTACCAACGGGGCCCGATGGTGCCATCGGATAACAAGCCCTGGGAGTGTGTGACGTGACACTGAAGACATTCATCACACGTTCTTCGCTCCACATAGGCGGTGGTGGAACGTTTTAACACCGAGTACCCAGGATCCGCCCAACACGACCGAACATGTTCAACGTCTTTTTCAGCGTCTCGTCCTTCTTCCGCAAGCCCGGGCTAATCCATGGCGCGGGAACGGCGAGGGATATTTGATCGGAACGGTTCATATCGCTTTTCGAAAACTAGCTCCCCAGCGTGCTAGTTCGAGAGGGGTTTGCAAGGAAGGGGGTGTAATGAAACTTTATCGGGACAAAATATTGTCGACTGCGGACCGCGGATGAGTTATTCATGCTTGTGTAAACAGCCGCCCGGCGGTGGTTGCCGTGGCGTGTGGGTAATTTCACGCATCCTTCCGGTAACGTGCGCTTGTGTTTTACGTTCGCTGTACGTTCAGCTTGAGATTTCTTTGGGAGATGGGCGGAAAACACGCAAAATTATGTGTTTGTTAAGTGTATGTTTGCTAGTCGGGAGATAGCTAATAAAATTTAATTATCCAACCGTCGAAACCCGAAAGCTCCGCAGCCGAAGAGAGTTGAAACTATTTTGAAGACAACGTTTCCTGAAAATCCTCATCGATTTGCGTGCAAAGCACAATCTACATGACTGTAATGAGTCATGCGGAGAAGGCACCAGTTGGGTGGTAAAACATATTCACCAATAGAAGTAGGTCATTCTAGCCTAACAACTACTTGAAACCCACCCACCGCTCGATCGCTAGCTATTGTGAAAAATGGAAAACTAACGCTTCTCCACGCCGTCCCTCCGGACGTGAAAATGCGCTTTCCGGTTTCAAAACCGCTGCGTTCGACGCGGCTCTGGTCGAAAAATGCGGACGAAAAAATTCTACCGGTCATCCGGGCCCGGTTTGCTGCAGTGTACAAACTACCCATCAATCATCGGTTTTACAACAATGGCAAAATGTGTAGCGGTCCGGTTTTGGGACAGCGGGGTGGGAGGGATTTTTGTGAAAATTCAGTTGAAAATATAAAATGTGCCTCGGCTCGGCCCGATGGCCTCTCCCTTCATGATGGTCATTTCGGTTCGACATGGAATCGATATTCGAACCATCGTGCTCCTAACTATTGGACACTAACTCACGCAGGAGACGCATTTTTTGTGCAATCATTCTGCTCCTGGTGGCCGCCCCGACCTTCCGCGCGTCCTAGTTGCTAGTTTGAATTTCAAAATAATGTGCAAATGCGTTGCAATTTCTTACGCTCTTACGCTGCAGTGAGGAATGTTTAAACAGGTCATTTAATATGTTTTATTACTCTCCGCTGAGTATAATGGATAGTGAAGGCAACAGATAAGGCTGAAAGACTGTATATGCTTGTGCGCAATATGAATATGTATTTTCGTAACGAAATCCCCCCCTTTCGGGAGGGTGAGTCACGATGGCGCAAGGATTACTGCGTGCACACGAAAGGACGAGCACGAACGGATCGAAGTGGACCGGATTTTCTTTCTTTCGAAATATCAAAAAATAAGAAAACGTTCTTTCAATGTTCATCACCGCACAAGTTACCATAGGGAAGAGCCGCACTATCGCAGTTGTCATCCTGGCCCGGCTAAAATGACCGTACGAAAAAGTACCATTTTGTACTTGTGTCTTCCTGCCGACTGCGAAGGATGCTTGGATCCAGCGCAATTGCACACAAAAAAAAGGACGATGCGGGAGGAGACGGGAAACAAACCCCCTCCCCAACCCAACCCAAACGCTTGTCCCGACCGAACACGATAAGTGAATGTTGTTATGCAGAAGGACCTATCGGTCACTTGGGACGGGATGTTTTGCCTTCGTTGCTTGCTTCCTTTTTTTATTTTTTTATTTTTACTTTTTGCATACACTTTTGTGCATGAGAAGAGGGTATCCATGTCGAAGATCGTGTTCCGGCACTGTACACGATAGCGAAAAACGAAGCAAAAACTAATGTCAAAGGATAGCGCACGTTGGAAGGGTGGAAAATATAATGCATGAAATATGGACATCTTGGATATTGATATGAGGAGAGCTGCTTGTAGCACACAAGAACGTCGGGAAGATCCGATTGCCGGGGTGAGAATTTTACTTACTCTGGCATGTAATACATTACGGCCAAAACTGTTCATGTAAATTCATTTGTTGCATTTGTTGCTCGTATGCAAATGATATGAAATTCTGGAAAATGTGTTTAAGATGATTTTTTATCGGAAGAATCTCTTTTTCGTGGTGCAGACAATGTTGCTTAAAACAATGCATATACCAAATCTCGTAGCAAGTAAGGGAAACTACTACTTACACTGTGTTGCATTTAATAAAACCGAAAACGACACTCAACATGGTCGGCGGATTCGTATGAGGCATGCCAAATAAAATCGCTCGTTTACATCGCTCCTCGTCGGCACCGGTTCCAGCGCCTTCCGTCCGACTTTTCACATTATGCCAAACAAATTGCTCCTTCATTGCTGGTGTTCGAAAGCGGTTTTATATAAATTCGCTTCCCAATTCAACTGGAAGATATTAATGGGGACAGCAAGGGACGCAGCAACCGAGCAGAACCCGCTACAAAATTCACCAGCGAACAGCGGCAGCATTCTGGGTTTTGCCGCTCCACTTTAAACTGACCTCCCCGTCACCCGGTTCCTGCTTCGCTGTGCTTAAAAGTCATCAAAAAGCTACCATTCTACCGTCACCACCACCACCACTACCGCCACCGTCGTGATAGTGTGAGTGCGGAGGAAAATTATTACAAATTTTTATTATTTTATTTATTGCGAAACTTTTCCTTCAGTACTCGCGCCCGTGCACGGGTTCGTGCGCTGGTTGCAAGGGAAAAGGATGGAAAAATTTCTCCGAAATTTTCCTGCCGATGTGCGCCGTTCTGGGGTGGGCCGGAAGTGGCCGCCCGAAACGTGCACCGGTCTGGGAACAATTGAAAATGTGTTGCAAGTGTGGGAAGAGCTGGTGCTTGTCAACGTTTCCGCTTCTCTCACTCTTTTTCTGTCTCTTTCACCCTCTCACACATACACACTCTTACATTCCCAGTGTGATAGAAGCTTCAACCAACATAACAATCGTACAAAGTGTCGTTACAATGGTCTGGTTTAGTTTTATTTCTCTCTTTCTCGTCCCTCTCTCGCTGTCTCTGCTTTTCCAACCCACCGGCATGCGTGGCTCGTGCCGGTGTAATTTATTTCCAGTACGATTCCATACATACATACACACAGCATGATATTTCGTCCTGACACCGACGTCAGAGTGTCCTTCTCGGAAAGGCATCGTGCAAAGTCACGTTGTGCTTTGGGCTGGGAACGCGCTTAGAACGCGAAGGATGGTGGCAACCAGGTGGCCAACGAAATAAAAAAAAATCCTTCCAACGCCGGAGTCCGGTTCGGCTTTACTGCTTTGAAGGTTAAAATTAGAATAAAACTATGTACCTCCCACCATTTGCAAGCCTTGTCGCCTCATTTAACGCTGCCCATGTTGCCGCACCGTTCCATACAAACAAACGCCAAGCATTGTTACGACATTTAGTTCACCGAAAAGGCGCAAATGCTATATGTGTGTGTGTGTGTGCACGCGGGGAAGCGGCTGAAAGTGTGAGGGAGAGGCACCGCACCCGTGCCTGGGCTAGAACCATTATCAGGCTCTAATTCGCATCGGTTGCTGTTACTGCTGTTACTGCTACTATTGTTTTTATTCGCATTAAAAAGCAATCCTCCTCGCAGCGTCAAAAGTCAACGGAACGGAAGGCGTTGGCGAGTACGCGGGAGAGACACTGGGAGAAGGGCGAAGTAAAGTTTTCCTCGGCCGTGGTGTCCTCGCAGAGTGTCCTCCGAGAATGTCACAACTGGTCCGGCTCGAACCGTTCCAGCCGGAAAGGGACGGAAAGCGAACAGAAGCCCAACCGTAAGCCGATGGAGGCGCCCGGTTGGTGTTGGGAAGGTGGAAGGAAAAATAGAAGCTGGAATGGTAGTGATGGAGGGAGGGGGAGGGGGTTGGAGCGGTGAGGGAGACGGGCGTGCCGGGAAAGCCGAAGTTGGAAGACATTAAAATCCGGTTTAAATGTTTTATTACGCCCAATAATGAGCAAAAGTCTGAGCGGCTTCGCCCGACACTCGGACGGGCGGGTGGACGGGGACGCGGGTCGTTTTCAGCACGCTTTCCTAGGAATGGCGTCGCCATCATGAGTTATGAAACGCAACAACCCATCCCCCACCCTCTGTGGCCTGTAACAGTGCTGTGCCGCCGTTGTCCATTTGTACGCGATACCCGAAATCAGTCTCGGTTTGCGTGTCATCGTCACACCGCCAGTGGAAGCGGCGCTTAAACGCTTTCCAAGAAAGCTAAAACCCACCCTCGTGCAACCGTGTTGTTTCCCAGCCCTGCTCAGCCGTTTCGGGCTTTTGTTGATCGAAACAGACAGTGCATGCAGCACATTGTATCAAAGCGGATTCATTGTTCGCCATCGATCGGTCGAGGTAGCGTGGAGAAAAGCGCAGACGGTCTTGCCGTCTTTTTTGCAATCATTTTCTCTGCCTCCCTACTCCGGAGCTACTCCCTGCTGGTGAGTGAGTGCTGCAGCATTATGCAATTCCTTTCCCCCCTCTGTGCACTCTAGATGTATGCAGAATGGTGCGTCCTAGCAAAAGGGGGAGCTACTTCCGATCCACCGCGCGCCACTCGCTCACCCATTTAATGGTGAATAATATGTTTGCGAAGCGCTAATAATAGCGCGCACACATTCTCCCGGGCGGTAGCGGCGACCGGGGCCATGCTGGCAGTTATCTTTCCCGATGCCGTTGTCCGTTGTGCAATTGCAGAATCTAAATTTTGCTGCGCCACCGTGAAGGTCGAACGCATTAATGGAAACCGTGCTCCGTACCGAATTCTCTGCCGCTGAGAATGAGAATGGTGTCTGCTGCGAAAGGAACGAGTCAAATCGGCTCCAAATTGCACACACATACACACCACCACCACCAGTGCCAGGAGCACACGCCCTCCCGGGAACAACGAACGAACGGAAGGTGCTTGCATTGCCAAGCCAAGCAAAAGCAGGAAAAGGAACGAGCGG